>CAOKYR010000159.1:0-47983 GCA_948473455.1 Teleiodes luculella | reverse complement strand
CGGAACAGCTTCAACACTGGCAATCCCGGTCCACTCGCGAATGTTCCTAAGCCAAGATATCTTCCGTCTTTTCTTCCCCTCCACTTTGCCCATCAAAAAAATACAAATTACTATAAATGTACAGTGAATTTAAATTCCAGGATAAGCTGCATCAGAACATCTGTCGCAAGCGCACCCTGGTGGCCATAGGAACGCATGACCTGGACACCATCCAAGGCCCATTCGTCTACGACGCGCTGCCGCCCGAGCAGATCAAGTTCAGAGCACTCAACCAGAGTGAAGAGATGACTGCCACTCAACTCATGGAATTATATTCTGTATGTTTACTTTCTTCATAAAGTCTCATCTGTCTTTTTCACCTTTTATAGAAAACCAAAACATACAACATCCTTTTGGGATGATGGAATAGAACTTTTTGAATCACGGTTGTTTTTTTAACTATTATTATTTAAAATGGGATATAAATATCCTGTTGTATTTGTATTGTGTGAGATATTTCGATGCAGTTGCATGCACTATGCTAGGTTTCTAAGAACACACGACGAATATATAATACTAGCTTACCGCTGCGGCTACGCCCGCGTTCTCAGTTTTTCCCGTGGAAATGAGGCATTTTCCCGCGGTAAAAAGTAGCCTATGTTACTCAGGGTGAATGTAGCTTTCTAATTCATTACAAAAATACACACACACTCACACACACACAAAAATACAAATCTTTCCTTTTTATAATATTAGTACGAGTTAAAAAAATTAAACAAAAAAACATAAAAATCGGCTCATTCCGTTCGAGAGCTACGATGCCTCATCTCAGACTAAGGGTTTAAAACACAAGCGACGTGAGACGGATACGATGTGGATGTGGGAAGGATACGTGATCCCTTCAAATCTTGTTGGTACAAAGTGTATGAAAGAGATGCCTCGATTGCAAGTGTTAATCGCCGCATCCTTTCTGTGTGATTGATTACGAGGCATTTCTTTCATACATTTTGTACGAACAAGATTTAAAGGAATAACGTGTCCGTCCCACATCCACATCGTATCCGTCGCACGTCGCTTCTGTGTGTTTCACGCTTAACACACACATATAAATAACACCCATCTTGTGTCGGGGGTTAAAAACTAATAAATATTTAAAACTTTTAGAGTCATGCCCAACTGAAACAGTACCTGGGCATAATCAGAGACAGTCCGGTGTATCCGGTGATCAAAGACAAGAATGGCGTGGTGCTGTCCATGCCGCCGATCATCAACGGAGACCACTCCAAGATCACGCTCCACACCAAGAACGTCTTCATTGAGTGCACGGCTACTGATCTGACTAAGGTAAAAAAACACGACTTTAGCGCCACAGCCCACAGCTGCGGAGCGTACAGCGCCGAAAGTTCGGCTGAATACGCTCGTAATGCTTTTTGTATGTCCTATGACACATCAGGCTTCTTCACGATGTTTTTCAATATCAACGCGCTAGGCCGTGGTCCGAGGCTCCCTTAAGCCGCCCCTAGACGCGTTGGTATATGACTTTTTTTGGGGTAGAGTCTTCCGCTCCCCCGCAAGTCCGGTGAAGCTTGATATAAATTGAATAATACAAATACAAATATTCTTTATTGACACCCGAAATAATAATACCAATCACCTCAAATGAACTTTACAGTACGTTTACTATTTTAAATCGAAGCGAAATTAATAAACAACCATTTTTCCTATCTATTCGCTCTAGCTATATATCGCTTCGCAAACAGACTGTATTATATCTTTAGTACTAGCGTTCATAGAAACGACACCCGCGAACTGTACTCATAATGATATGAATTGGAGCTCGCGATCTCCAAATTCTATGGCGTTTATTTTTATTTTTATTTTTTTATTTTTTTATTAATAAACGAACACAACAGTTAACAATCAAATACAGTTTAACAAATAAAATCATTGGACAAGTTCTGGATTGTAAACCACTTATGTGAACGTATAACATGATTAATCTTATAGACTAACTGGGTTAAACAAATGATGAAAAGTAAAAATTTTGAATATTATCCTATTTTACTTAAAGTTACGAAAAAATAATAATAAAAAAGAAAACAACTAATACTAACATTACTCTATGTGAGGTTGAGGTTGAGGGAGAAGTTTCATGACAGACCTTTTGAATATGCATTGTTGTGGGTTAAATATATCTATGTCTTTATTGTTTTTGATTTGGTCATTATATAACCGACACATTCGCGTTAGGGGATTGTAATACGATGTATTATTTTTATAAACTTTCAGAAGGAACGTTTCGGGATGGCGAGGGTTTGGTTTGGTATAAATATCTAATTCACTAAGCAGAAATGGAGAAGCCAGATATGAGTGCAATATTTTGTGTAGATATATTAAATCAAATTGATGCCGACGAGTGCAGAGTTTGTTTAAGCTAAATTTAGCCAGTCTTTCTTCGTATGGTGGCATCTGCCGTCTAGTGTAGCCCAGTCTATAAAAAACGGTTCGTAGAGCTTTTCGTTGGACATTTTCTATTCTATCGCTGTGCAACTTATAAAATGGTGACCAGATTACAGAGCCATACTCAACTACACTTCTGACTAGTGTAATATATAGGTGTATGAAAGATGAGGGTTTTTTAAAATATTTTGTTGTGCGAGTTATAAACCCAAGTAGTTGGTTTCCTCTGTTGACTAAATTATCATAATGAAATCTAAATGATAATTTTGCGTCAAAGGTAATCCCTAAGTCTTTGGCAATTTCTTTACGGTCTAAAATGCGTTCAAATATTTTGTAACAGTATTCTGTTTTTAAACGTTTATTTGTGAAAGATACAACGAAACATTTATTAATATTTAGGAACATTCTGTTTGTCGCACACCATTCAGTTAGAAAGTTTATATCGTTTTGCAATGCGATACAATCATCAGCGTTTGTGATTGCAGTGAATATTTTAAGGTCATCAGCATACAACAAACAAGGGCACCGTAGCTTCGAAATGAGATCATTTATGAATAAGATAAAAAATAGTGGCCCTAAGTGCGACCCTTGGGGTACGCCTGACGTAATGATCACAGGAGAAGATAAATGACCTTTTATGGACACAAGTTGACTGCGATTATTTAAATATGAGCGAACCCAACGAAGTAGATTACCATGGATTCCATACGCTTCAAGCTTGTGACACAGCAACTTGTGACTGACTTTATCAAAAGCCTTTTGAAAATCTGTATATACAGAATCGACTTGACCTCCCTTTGCAAAGACAGAACAGATATAGTGCTTATACTCTAACAGATTACTGATGGTTGATTTACCCTTGACAAAGCCATGTTGTTTATCGGAAATCACCGAATTAACATGGTTTAAGATATGGTCGTATACTAAACTCTCAAATACTTTTGCAAGACTGGATAAAATACTTATTGGCCTGTAATTATTGCATTGTGATGGATCACCAGACTTAAGAATCGGTACCACGTGGGCAACCCTCCAGTCCTCAGGAAAGACGCCTGAATCTAAGGACCACTGATATATAATAAGCAAAGGAACGCTCAGCTCTGAGGCACATTCCCTCAAAAACCTGGGAGATATCCCATCCGGTCCTGGTCCTTTATTCGGATCTAGGTTCTTTAGTTTTCTAATAATATCAGACTTACTTAAGAATATTTTGCATAAAGTACCATGATTATTAATATCTAAACTAGGCAAGGGATTGTTATCTGGTGGTTCAAATACCGAGCCAAAGTATCTTGACATAAGTTCACAACTACTTTTTACATCGGAAGCTATTTCGGTATTTAATCGCATGACACTAGGGATACCGTTTTTCTTTTTCTTTCTGCTGTTAACAAAGTGCCAGAAAGCTTTATTACTAACGTGTAACAGATTTTCGGTGGACGATATAAAAGCTTCGTAACAATCTTTTATTAGGCGTTTAGATCTTGCGCGCAGTAGTGAGAAAGTGTCGTAGTCCCGGGGATTGCCAAATTTTTTATATCGTTTATGATATTTCAGTTTGTGTTTGATGCAATCAATGAGTTCCTTCGAATACCAGACCGGATACTCGTCCGGGTTGTAAGATGTAAGTGGAACGTTTTTTACTATAATTTCTTGTAATTGGGTATACAGTGTATCAAGAGCAACATCTACATTATCCTTGTCAGCTAACAGTGAGTGCCAGTCAATTCTTTTAATTTCAGAACGAATATTATCATAATTTGCTTTTATAAAATTGAAGCGAAGTTTATTGTTAGATTTTATATTATTTGATCTATCTTGGCATTCAATGTCTATTTCTATTGGGGGATGATGACGATCTTCTTTTGTTAGAGCATCTGCACCATGAACCTTAACGCTAGTGTTAGAAGTGGACAGAACAAGATCAAGCAACCGATTGTTAATATTACGCTTGGCATTGTGCTGATGCAAATTGCTGTACGAGAATGCGTCACAAAATAGTCTAGCTTTAAGATTAGGTGGGTCAGCCGGTGACAGTGTGTTATCTGGGAGGTTCAAGTTCCAATTTAAATTGGATAAGTTAAAGTCACCAATAATGACTGCACTGTCATCATTATCAAGATTATTCACATGCAACGTGAGATTATCAATGAACGATTTGAATTTATCCGCAGATAGATCAGGAGGAAGATAGCATAAACACAAGTGGATACTGGGTTGTCCATGACGGGAAGGAAGGATCGTTAGCCAGATATCCTCAACCTCACTCTCCCACTCAACACGGCGTATAACATTTATATTATTCCTCACTGCAACTAATACTCCACCCCCCTCTCTTTTATGTGATGAGCCTGATTCTCGATCTCTACGAAACACCACCTCGCTGTGCATTCCGCCCGCCTCCCGCTGCCGCAATGTTGACTCTCAGACAGTATAGACTTCTCTAGTACTTGTAGGTAATTGCTCAATGATAATTGCAGGCAATAGTGGTGCTAGACACGATAGTGTGCATGTTCAGCGGGTACTGTGCTATGGCGCACGCGGTGCAGCAGTGCAAGGTGTTCGCGCCGGACGGCACCTACCAGCTGTTCCCGCGCATGCGCACCAGGGACGAGCTGCTCAGCCTCACCAAGGCCAACAGCTACATCGGCATCAGGTCATTCAAGTGTCGTTTTTAAACTTGTGCTAACGTCGCCGGACTAACAAATTGTTCAAAAAAGTTAAAGCCGACACTACACTCTCGACAAAACCCGAGAGCCGAAAGGAACGCAGTTATGCGCAAGAGTGAGCGCGGTGTATTTGCATCTCATTCTAACGCATAACCGCGTCCCTTTCGGCTCTCGGGTTTTGTCGAGAGTGTAGTGGCTGTAAGGAATTATAAAATTCCTGCTAAATTACGCGTAAAATCGCTGCTTGACGTGTCTAAATGTAGGTTCACAATCACCTGTCCCTTTTCGTTCTTAAGAACGTGAAAGGGACATATGGTTCTTAAATTTAAGTTAGAGCGTAATTTGTAGAATCGGGCCCAATATAGTAATAATTGCAGTGAAAGCGCGGAGAAGGTAGCTGGGATGTTATCGCGCATGTGCCTGACGGCGACGGTGGAGGAGGAGCGGGCCACACTGCGCGTGCGCGTGCCGCCCAGCCGCCATGACGTCATCCACGCCTGCGACCTCTACGAGGACATCGCCATCGCTTACGGGTGAGCTGCATAAAGGGATACGAACACATCTTGCACGAATATTAAAAAAAAATCCTGGCGAGACGTGACGAAGATACTGAGAAGATGGTAAGTTTAATTAATCCTTAGAGATACACGCTGCTTAATTGGCAATGGTACTTTGACCCAACGCTTCTTATAAGCCCCGCCTCTCGCTAATGTTTATAGTAGTCAAGGTCTAGATAATTTTTTATCTTCCCAATATTTTTACCTTTTTTTTGTTTGACCTAAGCTTGTCTAGTAAATCGGCGTATCAAACTACATATTTCTGTAAAGCCTCACCAGATATGCCCTAGGACAGCGTTTCTTAAGCTTCTTGAGACCGCGGACCCCTAAAAAATCTAGCACCATTTCAAGAAGGAAGGAAGACTGTAAACTTTTTGCAACTAACTAGTAATATTTGGGTTGATGTTTTTACTTTGTCATAATATCAAATCGGATCATGCTTTAGCCAATTGTATCGTGAAATGTTATGAAAGCTAAGAATTGTTTCTACAGATACAACAACATTCCGCGTCGGCCATCGCGCGTAGTAACGGCCGGCGGGCAGGAGCCGGCAAACAAGCTGACGGAGCAGCTGCGGGCCGAGTGCGCTCACGCCGGCTACACAGAAGCTCTCACATTCACACTGGTCAGTCACACACACACTCACACTCACAGGAGCAGGCAAACAAGCTGACGGAGCAGCTGCGGGCCGAGTGCGCTCACGCCGGCTACACAGAAGCTCTCACATTCACACTGGTCAGTCACACACACACTCACACTCACAGGAGCAGGCAAACAAGCTGACGGAGCAGCTGCGGGCCGAGTGCGCTCACGCCGGCTACACAGAAGCTCTCACATTCACACTGGTCAGTCACACACACACTCACACTCACAGGAGCCGGCAAACAAGCTGACGGAGCAGCTGCGGGCCGAGTGCGCTCACGCCGGCTACACAGAAGCTCTCACATTCACACTGGTCAGTCACACACACACTCACACTCACAGGAGCAGGCAAACAAGCTGACGGAGCAGCTGCGGGCCGAGTGCGCTCACGCCGGCTACACAGAAGCTCTCACATTCACACTGGTCAGTCACACACACACTCACACTCACAGGAGCCGGCAAACAAGCTGACGGAGCAGCTGCGGGCCGAGTGCGCTCACGCCGGCTACACAGAAGCTCTCACATTCACACTGGTCAGTCACACACACACTCACACTCACAGGAGCCGGCAAACAAGCTGACGGAGCAGCTGCGGGCCGAGTGCGCTCACGCCGGCTACACAGAAGCTCTCACATTCACACTGGTCAGTCACACACACACTCACACTCACAGGAGCCGGCAAACAAGCTGACGGAGCAGCTGCGGGCCGAGTGCGCTCACGCCGGCTACACAGAAGCTCTCACATTCACACTGGTCAGTCACACACACACTCACACTCACAGGAGCCGGCAAACAAGCTGACGGAGCAGCTGCGGGCCGAGTGCGCTCACGCCGGCTACACAGAAGCTCTCACATTCACACTGGTCAGTCACACACACACTCACACTCACAGGAGCCGGCAAACAAGCTGACGGAGCAGCTGCGGGCCGAGTGCGCTCACGCCGGCTACACAGAAGCTCTCACATTCACACTGGTCAGTCACACACACACTCACACTCACAGGAGCCGGCAAACAAGCTGACGGAGCAGCTGCGGGCCGAGTGCGCTCACGCCGGCTACACAGAAGCTCTCACATTCACACTGGTCAGTCACACACACACTCACACTCACAGGAGCAGGCAAACAAGCTGACGGAGCAGCTGCGGGCCGAGTGCGCTCACGCCGGCTACACAGAAGCTCTCACATTCACACTGGTCAGTCACACACACACTCACACTCACAGGAGCAGGCAAACAAGCTGACGGAGCAGCTGCGGGCCGAGTGCGCTCACGCCGGCTACACAGAAGCTCTCACATTCACACTGGTCAGTCACACACACACTCACACTCACAGGAGCAGGCAAACAAGCTGACGGAGCAGCTGCGGGCCGAGTGCGCTCACGCCGGCTACACAGAAGCTCTCACATTCACACTGGTCAGTCACACACACACTCACACTCACAGGAGCCGGCAAACAAGCTGACGGAGCAGCTGCGGGCCGAGTGCGCTCACGCCGGCTACACAGAAGCTCTCACATTCACACTGGTCAGTCACACACACACTCACACTCACAGGAGCCGGCAAACAAGCTGACGGAGCAGCTGCGGGCCGAGTGCGCTCACGCCGGCTACACAGAAGCTCTCACATTCACACTGGTCAGTCACACACACACTCACACTCACAGGAGCCGGCAAACAAGCTGACGGAGCAGCTGCGGGCCGAGTGCGCTCACGCCGGCTACACAGAAGCTCTCACATTCACACTGGTCAGTCACACACACACTCACACTCACAGGAGCCGGCAAACAAGCTGACGGAGCAGCTGCGGGCCGAGTGCGCTCACGCCGGCTACACAGAAGCTCTCACATTCACACTGGTCAGTCACACACACACTCACACTCACAGGAGCCGGCAAACAAGCTGACGGAGCAGCTGCGGGCCGAGTGCGCTCACGCCGGCTACACAGAAGCTCTCACATTCACACTGGTCAGTCACACACACACTCACACTCACAGGAGCCGGCAAACAAGCTGACGGAGCAGCTGCGGGCCGAGTGCGCTCACGCCGGCTACACAGAAGCTCTCACATTCACACTGGTCAGTCACACACACACTCACACTCACAGGAGCCGGCAAACAAGCTGACGGAGCAGCTGCGGGCCGAGTGCGCTCACGCCGGCTACACAGAAGCTCTCACATTCACACTGGTCAGTCACACACACACTCACACTCACAGGAGCCGGCAAACAAGCTGACGGAGCAGCTGCGGGCCGAGTGCGCTCACGCCGGCTACACAGAAGCTCTCACATTCACACTGGTCAGTCACACACACACTCACACTCACAGGAGCAGGCAAACAAGCTGACGGAGCAGCTGCGGGCCGAGTGCGCTCACGCCGGCTACACAGAAGCTCTCACATTCACACTGGTCAGTCACACACACACTCACACTCACAGGAGCCGGCAAACAAGCTGACGGAGCAGCTGCGGGCCGAGTGCGCTCACGCCGGCTACACAGAAGCTCTCACATTCACACTGGTCAGTCACACACACACTCACACTCACAGGAGCCGGCAAACAAGCTGACGGAGCAGCTGCGGGCCGAGTGCGCTCACGCCGGCTACACAGAAGCTCTCACATTCACACTGGTCAGTCACACACACACTCACACTCACAGGAGCTGGTAAACAATACAGTATTCTTTATTGACACAACAAAACTATATTTTTAGATTGTTATTTTTGTTGGTTAGACTTGTACATTTGTTTAAAAGCGACCTTATGGCTAAGGTAGCGATTTTTTTTATAAATAAATGCATTCACTACGATGATTATTGAAATATAAGGAAATGTTATCTGGATGAAATCGCTGAAAGCGATAAGCCCGCCAATTGCCTTTTCATTCAATGTATTTTTGTGTTTTATGTGCAATAAAGTATTTTTTTAAAATAAATTGATGTTATTTCAGTGCTCAAAAGAGGACGTAGCGACTCGACTCGGGCTGAAGATTGAAGACGTTCCCGCTGTGCACATCTCCAACCCGAAGACGCTGGAGTTCCAAGTGGTGCGGACGGCGCTGCTGCCCGGCCTCCTCAAGACGCTCGCCTCCAACAAGAAGATGCCGCTGCCGCTCAAACTGTTCGAGATCAGCGACGTGGTGCTGCAGGATAAGGAATCGGGTGAGGGTTGTAATAGTACAAACCCGTACAGAAAGGACACTCACCCCCCGCGCCAAAATGAGTTCCCCGCCCGATATAGCGCCCCACGCCCCGCACCCCGCAGGCACCGCGGGATCCGCTGGTAGTGATTTACATAGCACCTAGTGCCATTGACTTGTAGTTGTTATTCAAAAAGAAGTAGGTTGTCAAAATGCATTTTCTGTATGGAGTGACCGCCCAGTGCCTCTAGCTCGAGGGGTGTATCTTGTGCTATTTATTTTAACACACTTTATTTATTGCAATATATAAATAAAGGAAAGGTAAAACAAAAAGGCATAGATTTAAGGCTTGGTCGCACTCCAAAGTGACGATCTGCGGAAAGAGGCTACGAAGACCGGGCCAAATGGCCTAAGGAGAAGCCTACTACGTCCGTCAGTGGACTGCTAATGACGATGATGGAGTGAGCCGTCAGTTTTGTAATGTATGGTGTGATATCGTCACCCGGGTGAGAAAACCTCTTAAATGCTTTCAAAAAATCTTTTACAGGAGACACAAAAAACTACCTACAGAAAAAAAAGTATGATAGGTAAATAATAAATTCTGTAGTTTTTTAGTTACTAGGTATATGATTATCTTTAGAGCTTTAAAACAAATGCGTAAATTTTATAGTGCAAATACTGCGCGTTTTTTTGTCCAATTTGTAAAAAAAGGAATTTTACAAGAGCTGTCCTTTACGAGGTTTTCTCAGCTGGGTGACGATATGCGTGGTTAATGTGGTTACTGTTCTGTTGTAGAGACGGGCGCTTGCAACGAGCGTCGCGTGTGCGCCGTGTACTGCGGGCGCTTGGCGGGGTTCCAGTTCGTGCACGGGCTGCTGGACCGGCTCATGCTCGTGCTGCGCGAGCCCTGGGGGCAGGGCTGCTACGAGCTGCAGGCCTGCACAGGTATGTATTATGCGCAATACACACTGAGGCCGCCGGGCCGCCAACACAGCCCGCCGACACAACCCGGCGGCCTATATGAAAAGAATCATTAAAGAATTCGAAGTTACCGGCATAAGTCGGCGGCCCGGCTAAGGGACTACTATTTGGTATTCTGTGGCCGTGTGTATTGCGCTTTACCTCACCACAGCGCTGCGAGATTCGTTTCTGTCTTAACTGGATTTTGAAACCTTTTTAGGGAAAAAAACTTCTTTTTTTTTAATTGACCTATGCTTGTGTCGAAAAAGTACGACCAATCAAGCTTCATCAGATTTAAGGTTGGCGTCAGCCCAGCATTACCGTGGTCGAATTTCGCGAATTCAACTATACAGGCCTTTAGTCGATAGTAAAGTAGATTTTGTCATATTTTGTCAGACTTTGTCAGCCAGTCGTTCAAAAGTTATAAGGGCGAGTTACTGTCTCCGCTGGGCTGACGTCAATCCAGCATCACCATTCTTAATACTCCAAAACTACAGCACCTAGCTCGAATTGGATTGGACGAGGGTTTTGTCGCTACTTTGTCAGGCTTACATACAAAAATTTAGACTTCGTCGTTACACCGTTTAAAAGTTATACGGTTGTGTTACTGTCTCCGCTGGGTTGACGTCAATCCAGCATCACCATTTCTTATATCTCTGGAACTACAGCACCTAGATTGAATCTGATTGCACGAGGAGTTTGTCGCTACTTTGTCAGGCACAAATGCAAAAATCTAGACTTTGTCCTTTAGCCATTTTGAAGATATAAAAAATTACACTATAGTCTAAGAGCTTACAGTAAAATCTGAACATGATTGAGTAATAACGTGTAAACCAATAAACTTCGTAAAATACGAGTTTTTTAAATACTTTATTACGTAAATGAGCCTTCAAATCCTAATCTTCAAAGTTAATTATATGTAATTATAATTCGTAATTATTACATAGTTAAGACTCCAAAAGTTTTTAAAATATCTAATAATACTCCAAAAAGCTATTTGCAAGTATTGTGTTTAATTATTATCTAAATAATATGTAATTTTTTATATTTATCCTTTTGTTTTATAAATAAGGAACTCAGATGTTGACTCTTATACTATTCGAAAAACCGGGAGTACAGTCATATACAAAAGTTGTTCACCGTGAAGTTTAAGTGAACGAATGAATGAATATACGGTGACTTCCAGTAGTAGGTATAAATGAAAAACTTCAGGTAGGTAAAGCCCGACCAAAGAAATAAGAAGCTTTGCCATATTGCGGAATTTCAAGGGAACTAATTTTATAAGGGAAATTGTTGCCATAGTCGTAAAAATATACACGTGGCGCCCCCAGAGCAGGCTTCTTATTTCTTTGGTCAGGCTTTAATCAACTTTACTACTAGCGGGTAGTATATAGTACCTAGGTATTAGGTAAATTTCATCAATATTCATTCTTATCAATTTGGGTTGTAAGATATTGGATGAAATAAACTACATCCGGCGGGTACCGTGAACAAACTCAAGGTAGGTTTGAATTATCTTTGAGTAGGTACCTACCTACCTACTATACTATGTTATACACAATACTTACCGTAAAGTAATTATAGATACCATTTTGTTATTATGGGCAACAAAACACACATCGACCCTTAAAGTATAACTTGTCGTAAAAGCCATTTTGGCCAAAATGAGCTTTTAATACCATTGGAATCAGCTTTTTGAGCTCTATCGATCTGTATTTTTAAAATCTTTAATTTCGAAAATTAGTGTCTTTTACAATGCACTCTGATTTACATCCAAAACCAGTTTTAGTTTTTTTAATTAGTCGTAATGAACAATTTTGACAATGAAATTTAAAAATTGTGTTTTAAGATACAATATTTGTCTTTGTTTGGCTATTACTACATAATGCTAATAACAACATAAAAAATAAACATAATTATTGCTATCTATCCATGCTATCTCTGAAACTATTAGACCTACAAGAAATTAAGTTTGTTAATATGAAAGGGATTCAAGATCTAAAAAAAAATAACTTATCGGAGCCAATATAATTTATCCCTTCAAAAGTTATGAATTAATTAAATTTGACCATTTTCGTTTTTAGCTCGTCCTGTAAAGTACCATTTTGGCTTTTACTACAAGTCATACTTTAAGGGTCGACATAATACTTACTATAATTTTATATTAAATCAGTAAATTAGCTAAAATAATAAAACATTCTGCTGAAATTATAGCTAAATAATTTATGTTGAGGTTTCGGTCTGTATTGAAGAATAAGGATCGGATAGACATGGCTGTATATGCCACCACTTTTGCCTTTCTCTTGACTAGGATATTAAAAAACAAAAACTGAATGAATTAGATTAGATAGGTAACAAAAACGAACGAATGTGTTAAAAATTGAAATTTATTATAACTAGGTACCTAGGTACGTATTTAATTTAGGTAGTTATTCAAATATTCACAGCCAATCTTGCAATTAGTAAATGGCACCAAATGTAAATCATTAAATCACATTTGCCTTAAAAATATTTTGGTGTAAATGATTTATTTTGTACATGACTGTACCAGTAGGAATAAAATAACCTTTGATATCTTCAAAATGGCTAAAGGACAAAGTCTAGATTTTTGCATTTGTGCCTGACAAAGTAGCGACAAACTCCTCGTGCAATCAGATTCAATCTAGGTGCTGTAGTTCCAGAGATATAAGAAATGGTGATGCTGGGTTGACGTCAACCCAGCGGAGACAGTAACACAACCGTATAACTTTTAAACGGTGTAACGACGAAGTCTAAATTTTTGTATGTAAGCCTGACAAAGTAGCGACAAAACCCTCGTCCAATCCAATTCGAGCTAGGTGCTGTAGTTTTGGAGTATTAAGAATGGTGATGCTGGATTGACGTCAGCCCAGCGGAGACAGTAACTCGCCCTTATAACTTTTGAACGACTGGCTGACAAAGTCTGACAAAATATGACAAAATCTACTTTACTATCGACTAAAGGCCTGTATAGTTGAATTCGCGAAATTCGATCACGGTGATGCTGGGCTGACGCCAACGATTTAAGGGGGAGCGGAAGACTACCCCAAAAAAAAGTCATATACCAACGCGTCTAGGGGCGGCTCGAGGGAGCCTCGGGACACGGCCTAGCGCGTTGATACTGAAAAACATCGTGAAGGAAGTAAAAAAAAGCGGGACTATTTCGTCAAAAGCAAGACAAAGTAAAAAAAACGTACCTTATACTTTTTAAAACTTTTACGGTTGTTCTCATAACTATTAAGGCACTCACACAAAACGAATACCACGGTAAATATCCCGTTTACGCTCTTTTCCCTAATGGTGTGAGCAGAGTTTTAGTATATTCGCAGAAGGCCCAAAATAAAACCACATAAAATAAAGATATATTATTATATTTTTTAAACTGACTTGCGAGGTCTTCACTCACGAAGCCATTAGTAAATAGATAATTGTCGTGTTTACTGTGCGATGTGAGGTGTATATCGTGTGTCGTTCCCGCAGAGCCTGCGTACTTCCCCGGGCGCTGCGCGTCAGTGATGCTGCGCGGGCGCAAGCTGGGCACGATAGGAGTACTGCACCCGCACACTCTCGCCGCCTTCGACCTCACCAACCCCGTCGCCGCGCTAGAGATCAATCTGCAACCCTTCGTCTGATCCAACACACTTAACAACTTACCAGACAATGAACCAATAATTTATTGTACATAAGATCATTGTTTTTTTTTAATGTTGAATTACTGTAATTATAATAAACTTTTTATGGGACATACATGGTTTTTTATAACTAGCTCTCCGCCCCGCGGCCCCGCCCGCCTTAACAGGTTTTCCCGTGGGAGTGAGGTATGTGTTATTCTGATGTAAAAGCTATATTATTGTAAAGTTTCATAAAAATCCATTCAGTAGTTTTTACGTGAAATAGTAACAAACATACATCGGGCGTCTAACAGCCAAATATATTGTTGCAGTTGCAGCACTCTGATAATTAATTAGTGTCGACTCATAGTTTGTAAGCTAACTGTTAATAACTTATGATGACTCTAATTTGCATTATAGTAAAATAGTTGTTGAAGCGACGTGGGAGGTTAGGGGGGACCTATGACCTAGCCTACAGCTCGCTTGCTTACAACTATGAGTCGGCAAAGTCGGCGCATGCTGCGAATAATGCAATATATAAATGTGAATGTTTGTGGGATTTAAACTTGCGACTCTGTGTCGACACATCCGATTATCCGACCGTACAATAATGGCCAATATTTGAAAATATGTAATAGAAAAACAGTAAAAGAAAAAAAATACGATTTATTGTGTAAAACAGTGAACAGCACATTTAAACATGAACTACTAAAATTATGAGTCATCCATCATCCATCATCATTATTATGTGAATGTTAACAATACCTGTATGAGAATTCCCATGGAATTTCCCCTATCACTGAGCATAGTAACTAAACTATTGATCCAAATACAATTAATACACCTGCCTGATTTAAATTACAACAATATTAAAATGAGCAGTTCAAGAACACCAATAAGACACTTTTTTTTAGATACCTGTCATTTTACCAACATTTTGTCACAGAAAACATTGCAAAGAAATACATAATAGTCAAACAACTTTGCACAGTGCACACACTGCGAGATTTAGCACTTAAGTATTATATTCCTACACTAGGTAAAATAAAGTAATTACCACAAAGTTTCCACAAAGAGACTTTCAGTGTATTGCACCAGGTAAAAGTTAGTCTTAAATAAATACATTTTCTCAACAAGCACAGCATAATTTTTGTAATTATTTAATAGTTGCACAAAAACAAAACTTGCACAGAACGTTTTAAACAACCTTATTTTACATTTCATCACGACCATAGGTGTGAAGTCCAGCTTCATATTTATTCATCTTTTGTAACAAATTCATAAGGCACATCATAATTGACAACATCTTCCAAACATTACAAATATATTATTCCTTCAATTTACATTAAGGTAGGCCTACCATCATGGTCCAAGAAAACAAGGTCTAACCGTCAGACCACGTGACTGACACAAGCCTACGTCATTTTGCGCTGTTCATCCTTGTCTATTACACACATTCGACAAGGATGAATAGGCAAAATGACGTAGGCTCGTGTCAGTCACGTGGTCTAATGGGAAGACCTTGTTTTCTTAGACCATGGCCTACCATGTATATTGTCCTATACCTAATACTTCATAAATTCCTGTCAAATACTGCAGTTATGTGTTAAACTAATAATTATATTTATTTATTATTTATACATATTAGCAGGTAGGTAGATAAAACATACACCATGAAAAAAAAATTACCTACTTATTACATTACAGCATTTACCTAACAGAACCTAAATACAATTTTTCTTTTTTTAACGACACATTAGCAATGCACAAGTTTGAACAAAATGTACCTTACTTGGACTGTAGAATGATCTTGCCCTACTGCTTGGAAGGTAATATTAAAAATGGTTTAAAACAAAGATTAAAAAAAAAAAACCGTTTTTGCTCTCACAATAGTGACTAGTGAGCTTGTACAAAAAAAAAACCATTTTCAATCAATGATATTTTTTATGTATTACAAACATTATAAAATCCATTTTTCTACAATCAAATCTCACCCATAGCCTAGCAACTTTGTAGACTAATAATTGCATTAAAATGTCACTATAGCACAATAGTGTAAACTATCAGGCAGTAGTAATTTAAAATATGAATATAGGAGGTGGACGGATACCTATATCAGATACCTGGATTCCATGGTATTCTAACAACCTTATTTGCTTCAATCAAGTAGAAGTTGTATATCAAACAATTTCTCTAACTCGGATCTGTTAAAATCCGGGGCAATGATGAATGGGCACAAATAAAATGAAAGTTCTTTCAGATTTGGTGCACTAGTTTTGACAACTTTAGCAATTGCCATAGTAACATGTAAGCATCTTGAGAGGCTGAGGTATGTCAAATGATGAAATGTATTGTTCGAAAAATATGCAAGCAAAGCAGCAGTTGAGAAATAACCATGACGTAGTTTGAGTGACTGCAAGTTTTTAAGTTTGTACAAATGCATTAAACTTGAGTCAAACAAGGTTTTACATGTCATTATATGCAGCACCTGTAGCAGCCGGCAGTTAGAGATGTGACGAATTATATCATCATTTAAAGTATCCCCATAAATGTGTAGTGCCCTCAAACTTGACTGTTTGTTCTTTAGTAAAGATTCTAAAAAGTCAGCAGGTATATTTTTCATTTTTTCCATATTAATACTGACAAGATGCGTACATTGCAGCATACTGTACAGACTGCCATGGGTCAACGCAAAGTTAGACAAAATCAGGGTCTCAAGATACTTTAACTTTTCAAATGGCAAATGATAAACAAAATTCCCATTTGCATTTTCTGGATTTTGTACAATTAAAGAATTTCTGAAACTTAAAAATTTCAAATTAGGCCAGTGGCAAAGATCATCAAATATACAGCTGTCTACTTGAGATATACTTATTTCTAGGTGAGTCAAATTAGGACAATAGCTTATCAAGGAAGCCCTGACTTGAGAATACAACTTGAAATACTGTAATTTGACATTCTTTAAATACTTTGCAACAAAAGGCACAATGTTTTCACTTATTCTAACATAGTTCTTCATACATACTATAAGTCTTGTGTTGTCCCATACACATGGAGTGAGACACAGCTGCTGCCATCTCATGCACACTTTTGCTACGGCGAGAAGGGACTCAAAGTCAATCATAGAAAATATGTAGATAAGTATTTCATTAGGCAGGTCATTTATAGTTAGCGAATGGGAGCTGGGCGCACCCATCATTTCCAGGTGAACCATCCTGCACCGCTCGCCGCGCCACCTCCGTCCTGGAACCAGACCAACACTTTCAGCAACACAAGCACATGTACCAACAACACGCCAACATTTTACATAGTTAACTAGTAATCTAATTGTCACAATATAACAGGACAATGTGTTAATTAATTAACATACTTCACTTAGGTAGTAAGGTCATGAACCTTGAACAACCGCACCGTAGTAGGTAACAAACAACCGAAATGCTTCCGCATATTGTAACGTAAAAATACACAATAACAATGTTTTCATACCTTTGGGATACAGTGCTTCCGATTCCAGAAAATTTTAGTGTTTGCTTTAGTAAAATCATAATTTATGTAAACTGTGCTTCTAAATTTAGACACGGCATAAGCAGCATTTGATTTATTCATACAGGAGCAATCCACATTTTTAGATAAATACTTTATTCCAGGTAAGGATCAAATTATACATTAAATAAGTAGAGCAATTTCAAGAAAATATAAAAATAACTTTCAATTTTGATGCTATTTCTGTTTTTCTGTATGAATGACGGGACTAGAGGGGAGGATTAGATTACTTGCACCGGAGCAGCCTGTCTGTAACCGGTGTAGCGTAAAGTACGGTCTCCTGGCATAGAAACCGGACCCCCCTATCATAAGCGGCGCGGCGGCGCGCGGGTAGTCACCGTGGGTCCGTTTTCTTTGCAGGAGACTGTACATATAACCGGTTATATTTTTATTTAATATGTACTCTGTAGGATAATTAACTACAACTAAATCAAATCACATTAATAAAAACAGAAAAAGATTTTTTTTATTTGTACCTACTAAAGCCCGCTCTACACACTCCAGTTTTGTCGAGAGGCCAAACTTTTGTCGAAACACGAGACATTGGCGTTCACACGAGACCGCTACTCCACATTCTCGATCCGCTCAGTTGACAATAGGCTCTCGTACGGGGTGGGCGTCATGTGCCGATCGCTACTTCGCTGCAGCGTATTATATATAACTATCCAGATATGAATGCAAATCGGTAATTACTACGAATTACTAAATATTGCTTATGAGGAAACTGAGAATCTCTTAGTTTTGAAATTAATTTCATGTAAATTACCAAAATTGATATATATAACTATTAATTAAAAATATATATGTTTAAGGCTCTTTAATCATATACCTATTTAATTATTTTTCTTCATGCTAAACTAAGAGTACTTAACAAACATACATCTATATTCACAAACTTTCGCGTTTATAGTATTAGTATAGTAGGATTATTATTAATTATAATCTATTTAGACATCCCTGAATGAAAAGTACTTAATTAAAAGACGCTGGAAACAGCGTAGCAGAACGGTAAAACAATTAAATAACGCTCACTACGGCGACTGTTAGCCAACTGGCACGAGAGGCATCGAGAATCTGGAGCGATAGTTTTGCCTATACACAAAACTTGACAAAACTCCTTTGATGTACCGACACGGAACGGATAGACGGCCAATATACACGAGACATCTCCAACATAGGCCAATACTCCCTCTACACTCTCGTATTGGCCATGTCTCGTCTAGTTTTGTCGAGAGTGTAGTGCCCGCTTTACCCTATTTACAGCCTGGTGGTGGGACAGTGCGGTGGGTCAGTTGGTGAACCGATACCGTACCGTATCGTTTTCAACTTTTAGCCTGTAAAGACTCCCTCTAGTAGTTACAGGTTAATAGGCAAATTTCTAAATCTTCACAAAAATGGCCGCATTTTATCATGGTTTTGTGGTTAAATGGGACCTTCGTTATTTATTACTTCACAAATTTTTAGTGGCATCTGTTGAGCCGTTTTGTAAGTTTTTTTTTCTACAGGAAAACTTTCCATTGAATCCATTATAACAATTTTTTTCCGGTAATAAAACCGTTTTATTTTTGTCTCCGTCGTCGTTCGTCCGATACCATGCACACACAGCTCTAGTTATCTAGTGTGACCAATTGTAATCGTAATTTACTTTTTAGTAGATTTATTACTTTTTTTTTAGTAGGTCTCTTTCATTCATATGGGAATCGAAAAAAAAATATGGTGAAATGAATGAATTTAAAAAGAAATAAGAAACCTTCTCTGGGGGCGCCACGTGTATATTTTTACGACTATGGCAACAATTTCTCTTATAAAATTAGTTACATTGAAGTTCCGCAATATGGCGAGGTTTCTTATTTCTTTGGTCGGGCTTTAGGTTTGCAATCACCTGTCCCTTTGCGTTCTTAAGAACGAGAAAGGGACATTATGGTTCTTAATTTTCAGTTAGAGTGTATTAAGTAGAATCGGGCCCTATGTCCATTCAATAGCTTCATGTTCATGTTCAGCTTACCTTGCTCTTGACCTTAAGTTTCAAGGCTTCAAGGCTTTCAAGGCATGGTGGTATGGTAAATATATAAGATCAAGAACAAGAACGATACGTACGACCACCACACATTATTTAAGTAGTACTTACCCCTACCTACCTTCCGTAAGCCCACTCCGAAATACCCTACGTCACATGACATCACGATAAAATACAAGGCAAACGAACGGCGAATATAGCGTTATGTGCTGAGCGAGGATCAAAAGATTATCGCAAAGAAAATTGGCCAGAAGTTTGAGAAAATCCTTCACTTCCGGTAAAAAAAATTGTCTGTCACGTAGGTACTTCCGGCCATTTCAGAACTGGCAGACTTATTTTTACTGTCTGTCTCCAAGGACTGTCTCTGTACCTAGTACTTATAAAGTTATAACATCCTTGAATGTCTCTACGATTAAAGAAAGGGCTAAATGATGCCATGTGTCTCGTCATGATGTCACATGACGTGAATATTACTCTTAATTTTTTTACCGGAAGTGAAGTATTTTTTCAAACTTCCGGCTTTTCTGTGTGATTTTCTCGCTCAGCACATATTTGCCGCCCGTGTGCTATATAATTTATCGTGATCATATCGTGATGACATGTGACGTAGAATATTTCGGAGTGGGCTCACGGACTACCATATACGAGTAAATTGGGTGGAACAAATAGTGTAAGACATGTTTTAAACTGTTATTAAAAAGTATTTATTAATTTAAATTTACCTATACAATTATTATACAATAAAATCATATGAACTATGCACGAACTATGCGACACTGGCTTACCTTTATTTATTACTCGACTTAATAGATGTCGGAATCGAATTCAGAATAGGATATCTACAGTTATCTATCGGAAGACGGGTGGTAAATAAGTTGCAGCTGGCGTAGGTATTGGGCCAGTACTGATACCAGGAGGGAGATAGCTCGGCGTCGATGGAGTAGGTGAAGGGCTCGTAGGCCTAGGAGAGCCAGGCGTTGATGGTGGGAGATATGCGGTGGACGGACTCTGCGGAGTTGGATTCGGGCTTGGTTGAGGGCTAGGAGAGCCATCTGCTGGTGGCAAATAAGCCTCAGATGGTGGAGAAGGCATTGTGGAAGGTGATGTGGGAGCGGGAGCTGGTGATGAAGTTGGCGATGGGGAGGGTGATGGCAACGGAGTGGGACTTGAACCACCACCTTCTACGGGAGGTAAATATGTGGGAGCATTTGTGGACACTCCTGTTGATCCGCAGCCAGGTTGGGAGTCACTGGTGCATCCTGCTGGGCTTGTCGGGCTTGGGGACGGGTAATTATATCCAGCAGCACCCAAACCTCCTCCACCCGTTGAGCCAGTTGAACCTTGAGTGCCTGCAGTCGTTCCCACCGTTGCTCCAGTAGTAGGTGCTCCATAATTGTAGCCACTTCCTCCGCCCGCTGCGCCACCGCTGTAACCACTCGCTGCTTGAGCGCTACTTCCACTGGTCACCTGAGCGCCGGATGTGACCGCTGCTGACCCTCCGCCACCATATCCTGCCGATGCTCCACCCCCTGATGCCCCTCCGCCGGGTTGAGCATAGCCGTAACCACCCGCGCCGCCGCTGCCGCCACCACTTGCCACCGCTGTTGTAGTCGCGGCCGTAGACGAATATCCAATATTGACGGTTCCTCCCGCTGGTTGAGGATACGCGTAGTACATCTGTTGCGCCTGTGTCCTGTCAACATTAGGGGCTTGAGTGGACGCGGTTGGGGTTGGCCTTGGGGGCAGACTGAAAGGGATATTCGGCCTGGAATACACGTACCCGTCTTGCCGCTTCACACGGACATCAACTGATGAGAAAGTCTCTTGTTTAGGTGATGAAATCGAAACCGAACTGGCACTTGTAGCGAAGATTAGCAGTTGCATAATTAGACCGAAAGGTCTACAATAGAAGTGCATTGTGAATCATCAGATGGGTAAACATAAAACGTAAAAAGACGATACTGGCTGCGGGCATCTGTATTTATAACAATTTCGAGGAAGCTCCCTAGCTTGTCTAGAATCTTACGAAACGTCGGTTTGTTTACAATCAAAATCTTATTATGCGGTTTGTCTAAATTATAAACAAGAAAATTAAATTCCGTAGTTCTACCATAAAGCAAGATTCGCCAATTAGCAAAATTTTTTTTTTTTAAATAATCATATAACAATATTTTATACATTCTTATATACATACGAAATGGAACAGGTATTATAATTATTTTATATTTTTCAAGCTATGGTTGTTTGTTTACGTTATAAAAAATTGTAAATACGCTAATAATTCGGTATAATTATACCCATAGTTACAAGGTTTAAATAAGCTTAGTATCTTAGCTGAGTAGTGCTGGCTGAGTGAAAGGAAACTCCGATTGTGGTTTGCAATGGCCGTGGTTAGAACGCCATGCTAACGCCCGCTAAATACCAGTTCTCAATTTATATTCCTGCCTTGCTAACGTCATCATCAATCGTTTATTCGTTTGATCAGTTTATTTAGGATAGCTGTCTTGCGTTTTTTAACTTGTCAGGTAAGATTCACATTCGTCATATAAGTCATATTCCTTTTAATATTTTGAAATAAAAATATTTAGTTTAGTTTTATTTATCACACTGTACCAGATTGACACGTTTTCAAAAGGTATAAAAAAAGACATCCGCAGTATGATAGTTAAAAACAAAAACTGCAGAAAAATATTAAAATTTGATTAAGTTAATTAATGTCACAAATACTTAGTAAACTGCGTATACATGTCAAATAAAAAAAACATAATTAATGGCAATTTAACTGATGCAAAGAGTTTTGAAGAGCTGCTTCGCTCGAAGCGGCTCTTCAAAACTCTTTGAACTGATGTGAGATGTGACTGACACTTGCAAGAATTCTCAATATAGGTACCTACTACCTACCTACCTATACCTAATCAAATAACGTAAGTTCTTGTAATCGCCGCGCCCCGCCGCGCCGGCGGCCCCGGGAATTGCATATAATAGTATCACCACAGTACTGTATCACGTTGAGTTGATTTTTTTTAAATTGACTCTACCCCAAGCGGAAAGACTCTACCCCAAAGAGTTGATTTGAACTGTTTCTTGAGTTTGCGGTCGTTAAGTTGGAAATTATCAAGTTGTACTTTTGAAGGGTATTTGTATGTCGGGATTTCCATGAATTTAAAATGTATTTTTCTACAAAGATTAATGCTCTACCAAGTAATTCTCGTGAGTAGAAACCTGATAATAAGTACTTAAGCCGCGATTATACTACACAATTTGTTGGAGACTTACTCAGTTAGCATCCTTACTAAGGACAAGTGTAATTGCAGTAAGGCAGTTAGCATTCTACTTATCGGAGATTGACGGGCCCCGACCGTTCTTACTTCCTTAGTTAGGAAGTTAGCATCCTTACTAAGGATGTTAGCATCCTTACTAAGGACGGGTGTAATCACAGTAAGTAACTTAGCACCCTTAATGCGCATGCGCGCAGTCAGTCGCCGCGCTGAGCTCAATGCGAGCGGGTGTATTTAATGCCGTAATTTTTAGAGATGGATGTCCTCACAGAAAGAAAAAGACGTTTTACAATATAATCGATATACCTATGATACGATAGGTACCGCGTTCTTTTGGAAATGTATGAAAATATCGATCCAAATGTAACTTTAAAAACAATAAAAAAGAAAATTGATGACATGAAGACGACATTTTATAGAGGCACTAGCTTTCCACCGCGGCTCCGCCCTCGTTAACAGTTTTTCCCGCGGGAATGAGGTATTTTCCCGCGGTGAAAGGTAGCCTATGTTACTCAGGGTGAATGTAGCTTTCTAATGTTGAAAGAATTTTTGAAATCGGTTCAGTAGTTTTTGAGTTTCTTCATTACAAACATACACACAAAAATACAAATCTTTCCTCTATATAAAATCGGCAGCCTACTTAGGACAGTGTAAACAGAATAGCCTTACTCCAATTTGTAGAACGCCAATTTGTCAGAGGCTAACAATTGTGTAGTCTAATCGCGGCTTTATTATTTTCAGCAGGATGGTACTAAAGCTGTATGCTGTGTCTGACGGTCCACCATCGTTGGGTGTGCGACAGGCACTAACACACCTGCAGATTCCATTCGAGCTCATCGATGTCAACTTCAATAAAGGGGAGCACACTACTACGGAATACGCTAAGGTAAGACACAACAACTTTGGTGATAAATTACAAAAACAAAACGACAAAGACAGAAAGAGAGAGAGACATTAAAATAATATCTAAAGCCGTGTATCGACTGCGCGCGGCAAACCATCGAACACTGGCTCGCGCGACGGCCGCGCAATATGGGGACGGGTCCGCCGCGCGCGGCATGGCAGCTTGAACATTACGCAGGTTTGGCGCGGTCGAACATGGCTCGCGCGGCAGCCGCGCGCAGTCGATACACGGCTTAACAGTAACATTAAAGTAAAACAAAACAAGTCCGGGACATGAAAATTGAAATTCATACTAATCACTACATAGTATAAAATAAAGTCGCTTTCTCTGTCCCTATGTCCCTATGTCCCTATGTCCCTCCCTTTGTACGCTTAAATCTTTAAAACTACGCAACGGATTTTGATGAGGTTTTTTTTAATAGATAGAGTGATTCAAGAGGAAGGTTTATATGTATAATACATGCATAATATACTGAAGGATAACCCACAATAACCATTTTCCCGTGCGGAGCCGGGGCGGGTCGCTAGTATTATTATAAATACGAAAGTGTGTCTGTTTGTTTGTCCTTTCTTCACGCCCTAATTAAGCAACCAATCGACTTGATTTTTGGTATATGATTAGTGGAAAGGATGGAGAGTGACTTTTTAACCGCGGGAAAATACTCATTCCCACGGGAAAAACTGTTAACGCGGGCGGAGCCGCGGGGCGGAAATCTAGTAGCCTATAAAACATTAATTAAGATTTAACTGTCAACAATTTTCCTTTAACGTTTCAGATGAACCCTCAAAAAGAGATACCAGTTCTAGACGACGATGGGTTTTACTTAGGCGAAAGCAATGCCATTTTGCAGTATATTTGTGAGAAATACAAACCAGACTCTTCTCTGTACCCTAAGGAACCGCAAGCTAGGTAAGAAAAGCTATTACAGGATTAAGTATAAATATTTGTTGAGTGTCTTTCAAATTGTTGCGTTCATCTGTTATTAGGGCAATCGTCAACCACCGGCTATGCTTTAATATGTCAACCTATTACGCCAACATTTCAGCACATACGGTGAGTATAAGACGCCATCACATGAATCTCTATTTATTTATTTTTTCAATCAGATGAAACTTAATGAAAAAAATGAAATAAAATCTATCTGTTCCTTAGTTGGCCCCAATATTCTTTGACTACCAGCGGTCGCCATTTGGGTTGAAGAAGGTTCATATGGCGCTGGACGTATTTGAAACATATTTGACACGACTTGGATGCAGCCACGTCGCCGCAAACCATCTCACTATCGCTGACTTCCCACTTTTCAACGCCACCATGACGCTTGAAGCCATTGAATTTGATTTCTCTAAATATGCGAAGGTAATCGTTCAGTTGAAATTTAACTGTTAATTTAATAATCTTCGATTCTTATTACGATTGACTCTACCTTTGAAAAGATTTGCTAAAACCATTTTAACATGCATAATAAATAAAACTTAAAATTAAAATCATTAACATTTCATATTATGTAGAAAGAACAGGCAATCGTCTTCATTGTTTAAAGTTCACTGAAAGCGTTCTTTGCACGTTCTTTGTAAGTTTTGTAACCCCTTTAAATTTGATACAACAGATTTACAAGTGGTACAACGATTTCAAGAAAAACTATCCAGAACTGTGGAAGATCTCCGAAGAAGCTATGAAAGAGCTGAAGCATTATGCAGCAAATCCTCCGGATATAACTTTCGTCCACCCCATACACCCCATTAGAAAAGTCAAATAGATCAAATACCCCTTTTTTTTCTCTTGTGGAGATAAATTAAATATAACATAAATAATAGAAAATTTACTAACAAGGTGGTGTATATCGGTACTATTATTTATTCTGTGCTATCGGTTTAACAAATAAAATTACAATAAAGCATTAATTGTATAAAATTGTTAAAAAATCTTCATTGGTTATAATATATTATATAACACAATTTTTTTTTTATAATAATACAATACCAAAAAATATCGTGAATATTTATGAAACATTTTTAACGTTTAGCAATAATATTACGAAACACATCTTTTCATGAATCCTAGGCACGAGTTACTGCAGCAGTCGCTGTTATTTGCACACTGAAAAAGAAAATACGTAAATAAAGTGTGTATTCAGTTATGTAAATAACATCTCTCATTCAAACTACATATTATCAATTATTACGAGTATATAGTTAGATTATACGTACAAATTCTCCAATTGCAGCACATTTTTTATCACTCTGTTTTTCTGCTTGACTCTGAACTTGAACAACTTCCTGTTTTTCTTGGATCTCATTATTGTTTTGATCAATATTGAGAAGATCCTTTCTTTCTATTTTGCCGTTTGTTGATATTAAGTGCGGGAAACCCATGACACTGCGCACTTCGTCTACGTCACCTTCAAATTCGTCATCTGTATTCACTTGAACTTTATTTGGGTTTCCATCATTAATATGAATGAAGTAGCAACTAACATTTCCAACTATTAGAAACGAAATGAGAAGCGCAAATGTACGGGCCATGACTGTATGTAGATATTCGGCTTGCACTGTCAGCTTCTTTAGGAGTTGTGAGTTTGTGAGTAAAGCTGCAACTGACTCATTTATACACGCCCACCCGCATTACATAGGTATTGTAATGTATTTAACTAAACAATACAGCGTGCGATTTTATAGGACTATAAATTATGGAACTATTTAGTACCTATTAACATAAAATTAACGTTATCGACCAAGTACCATAAGTACCAAACTGTTGTTTTGAATGACCTGTGTCCTGTCTCACACAGTAAGAGTGCGCACGATTACAAATTTTTTTGCGCTTGTTGTAGGTACCTACTCCTTTTATTGTGGCCCTAAAGTATTTTTGCCGCTTCGATTGTCTAATCTGCTTTGTAATCGTGCACTCTTTTACTTGGGACAGGTCATCATAACTTCCTTATTGCACTCATAATATAATCAATTTGTTATTTAAAAGTTTATTTGATTGTGTTTATTCTTCTTTCACACAGAAACCAAGCACACAACTACACAAGTATATACTAATATGTAGGTAGTATGTACCTGACCTGAAACTAAGCAACGGATTAACCTGATTATTTGAAGAGAGATAAATAAGTTGAGATTTTTGTAGGCAGACTTTACATACCATAATAATTAGTATAGGTAAATGCTTGCAATAAGCATGTCAAAATCCTTTAAAACGTCATGATAGGTCATGATTATGTTTGCAGCTGCTACCTACTGAATTAGTAGCCTCTGTGTAGATACCTAACTACCAACCCAAATAACTCTACTTACCTACCTACCGCAAATGCTAAGAATAAGATATATTATTTAAACATCCTATACCTAGGTTATAGAAAAAAAGATACGATTATCCTGTTAAAAATTTCCAGTAAATGTTGTAATCGGTCATTTATCGTTTGCATTGCGAAATATAACCTCAGACTGGGCGCCCGCCTGAGCCGGGTTTTATTATATTACATTACACTGATAAGCAAAGCAGTCTCCTTGTATTTTTAGGACAATTTTGTAACAGTTATTTATCATGTTAGTTCTACTTCAATTCCCCTATTGTCTTGTCTGGCCTTTACTCACTTTCAGTGAACCCTTATTTCAAATGTGCCTACTACGAGAAATATTATTCCGGTCAAGAGATCACAAAATAAATAGCGATATGTGTACCTATTAAAAATGTTTTAATTATAAAAATATATCGTGAATATGTTATGAAACATTTTTAACATTGAGTATTAATATTAACGACCAATGCCACCAAATACGCCTCCAAATCCTCCGCTGCCGGTGGGTTTTCTGGTAACCTGCATAGTTTCAGGTTGCTTCTGTCCTCCAAACAAATTCGGGACCATAGGTGCCACCTTACCTCCTGTGAGGTCAGGAACGTTCACAGGCAAAGAAGGCAGTTTAGGAAGCTTCAATATTTTGTCGAGGAGGTTCTTACACAGAGCGCCTGTGACTCTATCAGCCATGTTGCCCCACATACCAATTTGACAAAATCTGTAAAAAAATATATTGATGTAAGTAAATGTAGCAGTAGTAGCTGTTTCCCAAAAATATTTTTTTACTGATCAGATATAACTACCTGAAGTCCTTGTCCACGCTTATTTCTTCACCGATCTTAAGAAACTGTTCATTCGTTTTCGAGAAGGGTAAAAATGTTTGACCGCTGGATTTATTCTTATCGTCCATGGGAGTTAGATTGTGAGCAAATCTAGCGATCAAAGACACGAAGTTTTTTCGCGCTCGAGCATCTGTACCGGACACTTCTCCCCCTACAGTCTTGCCTTCGTCATTCAAAGGTTCGAAGATGTAAGCCAATTCATCTCCGTGAGCTGGACCTTTCGCTGAACGACCTTGTGCCAATTTTTCATCTGTAGGTTCTGTTAACAATATGTATAACGCTTATTTAGTATCATCGGTAGGATTCAGCACCACGGAGCTGAGTCCAGGTAAAATTTTAATTAATAATATAATAATAATTACATTATAGTTTCACATTGTGTTCTAACAGAAAAGAAATGCAAGTAAGATTGGTAATGGTCTGACCTGATGTGAGGGCTAGGCCAGGCAGGAAGTGCGAGCCCTTGGTCAGGTTGCCCTTGTGTTCGAAGCTGTACAGGAATGCTGGACTGCCCGCGCTCCATGCACGCACGCTCTCGTATGCAGGCAAGTTGAAGAGCGCGTCGCCTGCCAATTTCACGTTAATCGTTAATGTTAAAGAAATATAATTTCATTCTGAAATACCTATGTTTATTATGTAGGTAATTATAATTTAAAAGCCGAAATCCATGGAATAGTTTTATTTATGTCATGTCATGAATCAAACATCCGTCCATCTATCCTCGCAGTTGTTGCGATTCCCGTTTATAATACCTAAATACCTACTTACTCATATTTTGATAAATAATGTCGCCTCATAAAGTAGTAGGTACCTAATCGTTTTGTTTTTAGAATAGGTTATAAAAGACTCGTTGTTGCATCGTCGGTGACCAAGTGGCTCGGGCCGTTCTTCCATTCGGTAGTTCGCGGGTTCAAGCATCGACACGTAACAGTTCGTTTCTGATTTTCGAATTCCTAAACGGTGAAAGAAAAGATCGTGAGGAAACCCCACACACCTGCGAGTGCGAAGCACTGGGCCAACATGGTCACTTAAATACCCTCCAAACTAGCGTCTTTTGAGCTTCGACGTCGTTCATAGTGCCTACCTATGAACGACGTCGAGCAAGGCGAGCGAGTGAAACAAAAGACGGACGCGGATGATTGCACGCTCGAAAGACTCTGGTGTGGGGGGTCTCTAAGCTATTTCACCCTGATTTCTGGTTAGGCTGGAGCCCCTCGTTGGGGAAATAATATATGAGCTGTTAATGATAAAACACGGATTACTCTATCATAAAAAAATACTACCTATTTACAGCTATTATTTATTCTGTGACTATAGGTAGGGACTACTGTGCTGTGCTATATATAGGCACATAATATAAGAATATGAATGTATAACCATTGGGCTCAATTCTGCCATATCACACTCTAAAGATGATCTTCTTTTTCGTTCATATGGAAATCGATAAGGATGGGAGATAAATAAATCTAATTTTCAATTATTGATATTTAAAATAATGCTTAATTTAAGTTGGGATGTTTTCGCATGCATGCTAAACTAGGGCGAACTTAAAATCGATGTTTGACGTCTCTAAATTTAATTCGACAATCACCTGTCTGTCTGAGACAGGCTGTCTCTTTTCGTTCTTAAGAGCGTGAAAAGGACATAAATTATAATGTCTTTTAAAAAGTTAAAGCGTAAAACGTAGAATCGGTCGGACCCACTAGCAGAGGTGAATCGTTTAACTTCGTGTGCTGCCTGCTCTCTACCTGAACATCAGAATAACAGTGCGCTACGCATAAAAAAGAGCGGTCCTTCCGTTGAAAAAATCCCTCGAGGATAAGAAAAAAGGGTGCATTCTAACTATATTCCGTGGTTAGAATTAGAACTACCTACTACTTTTTATTGAATTGTAACAGCAGCTGTCGAGGGAAATAACGTTAGGGTTGGCTTCTCCTAAGCGTTCGCGTATCACATTCGGAGGCATAGGTATTATTCATATTTTACTTGCTGCGACTTCTGCTACATTTATGCTTCCGACTGCAATAATGTATCATATTGATTGTTTTTTTTTTACAGATTCCACGACTTTATCTAACTCCATTTCATTGGCAATAATATTAGCTCAATAATATTATTCGGTCAATAATATTCGCTCGGACATCGTTGCATGTGAGAAAACTGCAGATTTCTTAGCTGACTGGGAGTCAACCAACATACTGGGAAAAATTCGAGTGTAAGGTCGAAGAATCAATCACATAACAAAAAATAAAATTAAAGCTCTGTCATCTGCATACCTACAACGTACCAAATGGTAGAAAGAAACATACCAGTAGCTTCCGCAATCTGTGACAGCCCATCGATAGCATTTAATGAACTGTCAAATATGGCTTGGTAATAGTCCGGTAGTGGGATCACTTGCTGCACGCTTTCCGTAGATTTAGTCACGAGTCCGGACACTTCAGTTACTGCGTTTCGGAGGTTTCCTATCACCTCCTTCTTTATAAAGTCCTTTACATTTTTCAACTGCGTCGTCAGGTAGTCTGAATATTTGCCTGTGTAATAATTCAAACGAATTATTGAACAAAAAAGAGATACATAAGCACAACTCCCTATTTATCTTTGGATCCCAAAAATGAAATTAATGAAAGGTCATGGAAGATACTACGCGAAATTGCACCGGCCGACCAATTTAATGTTTTTAATAGGTATTCAGGATTTTCCCCTTTTGACCTACTTGACTGACCATGGTCAGAGCCCGATTACGTTGAATAAAAAGAAGAGGTATTGTAAATCCAAAATACATGTCATAATTAGTCATAATTATTACCAAAGACAGCGCGTGAAGTCTCGGCAGAAGTGACGCCTGTGAGCAAAGGAATTTTCTGGCGCTTCTGTTTAAGTGCGTCTGCCGGCGCTTCGTCCACCATGGGCGGCAGAGCGCGCATATCATCCTGCCCTTCCACGCGCGCTCCAGCTCCTGGACACACAATATGCACATTATGATATACTAGCATTCCATTCCACGGTTCCGTCCGCGCTAAGACATTCCCGTGGGAATGAGGGGTTTTCTCGTGGTGAAAGGTAGCCTATGTTACTCAGGGTGAATGTAGCTTTCTAATTGGGAAAGATTTTTTGAAATCGGCATAGTAGTTTTTGAGTTTATTCATTACAAACATACACATACACACAAAAATACAAATCTTTCCTCTTTATAATATTAGTATGATGAAAGGCATTTTGCTCTTCAAGATATCTTCGACAGCCCTGTAGCCTAGTTGGTAGTACGCCTGTCTCGTAGGTATTCAAATTAAACCCTTGCCAAAAAGCAAATAGTGATTTGCCCTATTTAGTCATAGTTTTCAATGATGCCATCTATATGGCATTTTATTACTCATTTATACTGATAATCTGAGATTTCATTTGCGCCGGGCCTGTGTTTTTTCCCAGCACTTCGTGAGCACTCTCCTTTAAGATCATATTACATTTAAAAAACAAAACTACTTACCAGATCTTCCAGCGACTTCGTCCAAGAATTTATTTATATCTACATTGTCTGATGTCATATTATAGTCAGCCTAGAATAAAATAACTTTACAATTAATAATCATTTACCCAATAGGAATAGAAAATATACGTATTGTATACAGCAATAAATTTCCTACCAATACAATTTTCTCCATTGGAAGTTTCTTCAAGCAATTGATCAAACTCTCGGCTGGAGACTCAGGACAATCAGTTTTTTGTGCTAGTTCTTTGGCATACTTCGCAGTATCTGGTCTTACAGCGCCTGGAGATAACGGTGTCCCTGATAACGCTGCTACACCTGTGGCACTTCGCCCTTCATTGGACAAAGCCAACAGTGATGCTGCACTGCCTCCAGATCCTTGACCCATAACAACTACTCGCGTAGGATCTCCATTAAAGAACTCAATGTAGTCCCTAATCTGAAGATATAACAAATAATATTTATGTTTAATGTGTCTGTACCGACCGAACGTTATTCGTATTAATAAGGCTGTCTCTTTTCTACATACCCATATCATAGCAGCACGTAAATCAAATAGGCCAGCATTACCAGAGGCAGCTTTTTCAGCGGTACTGAAGTATCCCAGTGAACCAAGACGGTATTGAGCGGTGACCAGAATCGTGTCTTCTTTTGTAAGATGTTGACCCTATCAAAGCAAGTTTTTATGAATCGTTCGACACGAGAATAAGAATAATTTGTAGTAATTTGATTAATAAGAACGTACTCCATATGCCGATGCGGATCCAGTCTTGTAATTTCCACCATGAATAAAGAATACCACAGGACTACCTGTTTGTAATGAAACAAAAGTTAAAAGCTTTTACTTGTTTTTACTTGATACTTTACTCGAGAATTTAGCTAGTTTCAATTTGAAACAGTAGGAACTAATTTAAAAAGGGCATATTCTAGCTAGACAGATTAAAGTCAAGCCAAATAAGCCCCAACCGAACCGTAAAAATATGTTAAAATGCGAAAGTTGCATTCTTTACATGTATCATCGCGAACACATTATAACAAAATACAAAATATTCTTTATTAAATCCTTTACATGTATTAATTGTAATCCTTCTAAAGAGTTATAATTTCATTTAATACTTAGTAGTATATGATAGTATAGTATCGATTACTATCGGTAAACTTACCTTTTTCGTCTCCTGGCATTTTAGGTGTATAGACATTGAGGCAGAGGCAGTCTTCATTACCGATGACTTTGTAAGGGGTGCGGGGGTCATTCTGTGGACATGGACTGCAGCCTCTTTGCGCCGTCATTTCCCCGGCCAGCAATCGGCGCACTGGTCGTTGGAACCTTCGCTCGCCAACTGGTGGCTCGGCATATCTAAAGGTTTAAATGTTCAAATAGGGACACACCAAAAGGGGTGGAGAAGAGGTCAAAAATGCCTTACGTAATTATTAACGGATGCCCCTTGTGAGTTAATGACTGGACTTGAAATAGTCCTAGTATTACAAAATACTTAATCAGAAACAAATCAGAAAAATGGCGACGGGATAGTTAGTTATGTTTACCCAATTCCATCGCATGTATCAAATTCTCATAAATAAAATTAAGACTCTCAATTTATATCATCTAGACCCCACTCAACCTTATTAGATTTGCAACTTTAAACAAAAGTTAAGCAGCAAACAATATTAAACATATTATTATAGATGTTACTAAAGGCGTTATTGGAGATGTGTGAGTCAAAACGACACGCGAATCGCTGTTGGATGCGGGCCGATGCGAGCAGCCCAATAACAATTAATCACCGTGGAAATCTGGAAAGCCATTGTCCAAACAAAAGATGTTTATAACGAAATATACATAGAGCACGCGTATCGCTCCGCTGCCTATGTCAAGCGTAAGCAGATTTTGTATAGGCGGTGAAATCAATAACATTTTTCTTTTTGGATTTATTCCTCGAGTCATGTTTACAACTTATTTCACCGGGAAAAATAATCAGCTCCGATAACCATTTCATACTAAGGGAACGCGCTGAAGATATTCGGACTGTTCATATCCGTGCTTACGGTTCATACTCGATTAGGAGTAGGTACTCTATCCCTCCCAGAAATTTTTCTATTTATACTCTAAGTAAGGATGTACCATAACCACAGAGTACGGAATAGTCTATCACGGACCTTATCCCAAAGAAACTGTAATATCCAAGCCGGTCGTCCTTCAAGCCCTCAATTCGGGCGCTGAGGCCGTGCTTCTGGACGAAAACGACGGCTGCGTCGGGCTCCGGGGGTGCTGCGGGTTGGCCCCCAACCACGCTAGCACCTGGCTCCGGCAACTTCACCACGGCAACGATCACCACACAAACCCAGCGCCACATCCCGAACTGTCACCACTATACGACCCGTACAGAGTACTGAGTGACCAGTAGCAAACATCTAACAAGCTGCGGGACCTACTCTACTACGCACCGGAACACAACACCCACATACTGATACTGATAATATTTCGTTTAAACCGCTAATCGTCCTGAATGTCCTGCATTTAAAAATATTAAGTTACCTATTCAGAGCGTCGTCGGTGGTAGGTGTAGTGACGTTTATTTCCTAGTTACCATTCACTGCTCGGGGGGGGGGACACATTTTTCCACTTTGGAAGCGTCTCTCGTGCAAACTATTCAGTTTAGAAAAAAATGTTATTAGGAACCTAAATATCATTTTTGAAGACCTATCCATAGATACCCCACACGTATGGGTTTGATGAAAATTTTTATTTTGAGTAGGTATCAGTTCTATGTATGTATGGGGACCCCCTAAAGGATGTTTTTTTTTTATTTTTGTAAGAAAATCTTAATGCGGTTCACATAATACATCTACTTACCAAGTTTCAACAGTATAGGTAGGTATTATAGTTTCGGAGAATAAAGTGGCTGTGACATACGGACGGATGGACAGACAGACAGACATGACGAATCTATAAGGGTTCCGTTTTTTGCCATTTGGCTACGAAACCCTAAAATGTCTGTTCATCAAACCCATACGTGTGGGGTATCTATGGATAGGTCTTCAAAAATGATATTTAGGTTTCTAATAACATTTTTTTCTAAACTGAATAGTTAGCACGAGAGACACTTCCAAAGTGGAAAAATGTGTCTAATTTCTAAAATAAGAGAAAGATAAAACTAAAAAATATATATGATGTGCATTACCATGAAAACTTCCAACGAATATTGGTTTGAACGAGATCTAGTTAGTAGTTTTTTTTTAATACGTCATAAATCGTAAACCGCAATTTACCTTTCACTATTATTAAAACATCGATCAAAGTCACAACGAACTACAAAAACTTTTATTTATGTTACTGGCTCCGTACACTTCATGGGCGATTCCGACTCGCACTTGGCCGCTTTTTTTACAACCAGTTTTTTGCGGTGTTTAATATCTTTGTATCGAGCGCAAAACGAATATATCGAAAATACCAAGTTTCATTAAAATCGATTCAGTGTTTTCGGAGTCATTCAATGCAAGCAAACAAACATCCTCTTTATAATATTGATTATTTTCCTTATTTTCTACTGGCCGGCACTTTTACTTTTTTGGTCCAAAATGTATGATATCCTTTCAGATAAACTTGTCTTTTATTAATTTTCTGTACAAAAATAATATCTTGTACTTGATCATGCTCGGTTTTTAATAACTTTTTATTACTTACACTAAGTGAGTGAGTGTGCTAATAAGTATTTGTTTATTTAATTTATTATTCGAAAATATAAAAAATATTTAAAGTTATTAAGTACTGAATATTAAAGATATTTTAAAATAATACAATTATGACACATAAGTATACATAACTAACATACATACATACAAACTTTAATTAATTCAACATAGAAAATAAAAAAAAAGACAGGAAAACACTTTATTATACAATAAATATTACAAAGCTATAAATATTAATTTCGTTTTATTTATTTAACACATTGATATATTATAACATAATAATATTATAGAATTAAAAAGTAAAATTATACAGTCAATTACAATTCATCAATAAAAAAATAATTGTCAGTTTTCAAAAAGCCCACCCATCTTCGCTCCCAGAGCAAAGGTGCCCAAACATAAAGGGGCCGCGTTCGTGTGTATTGGGCTTCAATCGCCTTTTTTTTTTTATTGTAATTGACCTATGCTTGTGTCGAAAAGGTACGACAAATCAAGCTTCACCGGACTTGCGGGGGAGTGGAAGACTCTACCCCAAAAAAAGTCATATACCAACGCGTCTAGGGGCGGCTCGAGGGAGCCTCGGACCACGGCCTAGCGCGTTGATATTGAAAAATATCGTGAAGGAGACGACGCCTGAGGGGACTTCAATCGCCATGCGCCACGGACAACCTCTGCACCAGGAACACAATATAGTATGTACTACGTACCCAGGAACGAACTTGAGCGTTTGTCTAAACCCTTGTCCCGCAGCAAGCGATCAATGTCCCTAATGAACCCTATATAAATATTTATTTAATGAAGTTGATGCAATTTCACGCTGTAAAATTCGTAGAAAGGCCTCTCTCTATATCAAAACGCCGAAAAACATGCACGGTGTGGGGGAGCCTTTACCTTGCTCCATGCACGCCAAGTATGCACAATACCGTGCAAAGTGCTTATAACTGGCAACATTCTTTTAACCAGCATCCTAGATACAAGTTTTACAATAATGAGCTTTATTACTACAACATTAGAATCCAAATTAATTTAACACCAAATACTTAATAATGAAGTAAAGCTATCCTGCTTTATCTATGGAGGTGCAAGATTACTTATATTTACTTTTATAATTAAAATTACAAGATAGTGTAGTACGTAGAACGTATCAATCCCTAAATAAGGAATGTTACTAAGTATGTAAAATCACTTGAAACTTTGTTACAGTAGGGCTTTTATATATACAGATACACTAGTTTTTGTTTCATTAAAAAATATCAAGTAGTTTTAATTTTATATGCATTCAAAGTTCCCATAAATATCGAGTCCCGCTGACAGTCACGTGACCGCGTGTGACGTCATATAGCAACACTCCGCTCCGCAGTAGTTTACTCGCGCAGTGTTTTGCTTTATTTCATCGCTTCCAGTTGTATGAATTGAATTAATAAATAGATGAAGGGTTCGAAAATGGACAATCAAATAATCTACCTAAAATAGAAGGACTTGGTTGCTCATTATTTAGCGACAATAGTGATTTCTTTGCCGTCGAAAGGCGAGGAGTAAAAATGCAAAGGTAAGTTAAGTTAAACTTTTTATAATATAACTCTCGAAAATAGATATTAATATCTGTTCTATAAGTATTCTTTTATTGAAGTACCTAAAATACCCAAGTATTTCATTTCGTAATGCCACTAGCTATAGCTAGAAGTAGGTATCAGAGACCTTAGGTTTTAGGTAATGTAATATAGGTCAATATAAAAATAATAAAACAAAATATACTTTATTGCACAGAACAAAAACAAATATATTAACAATACTCAAAAAGGGAGAAGGCAAGTGGCAGCCTTATCGCTCTAAGCGATTTCTTCCAGGCAACCATTAGGTCTTAAAACCGAAAACTACTAATCCCTACTTAATATTACAAATGCGAAAGTAACTCTGTCTGTCTGTCTGTTACGCAGATAGAATAGACCTTGGAGACGGACATAGGCTACTTTTTATCGCGGTAAAACAACTGATTCCCACGGGAAAGATTCGGGCGGAGTCGTGAGGCGGAAACTTGATGAAACTTGATATCTACGAGCTATCTGACCTTGGGGTTTGATAGAATAGACCTTGGAGATGGATATAGGCTACCTTTTACCGTGGGAAAATCCCTCACTCCCACGGGAAAAAGGTCACCGCGAGTAGAAAGTTTTGATAAAACCTGGTACAGAGATATAATAGACCCTAGGGATATGTATAGGCTACATTTTACCGCGGGAAAATACTTTAATCCCACGGGAAAAATAGTAGTACAGGTGAAAAGTTTTGATAAAGATTGGTACAGAGATAAAATAGACCTTGGAGTAGGATATAGATTATCTCTTACCGCGGGAAAATACCTTATTCCCACGGGAAAATGGGAGGTCTGGCAGAAAGTTTTAGTGAAACTTGGTACAGAACAGAGATACAAAATATTTTAGGGGGGATAAAGGCTATTATACCGTGGGAAAATATCTCATTCCCACGGGAAATATACCTAGTAGCGCGGCGAGAATTTTTGATGATACTTGGTACAGATATAGAATAGATCTCGGGGGGATGGATTAAGTCTACCTAATAAATAATAATACTAGTAGCGCGCGCGGCTACTTTTTCAGGCTAGAAATCATCTCATTCCTACGGGAAAAGTCGAAATCCAACGCGGGCGTAGCCACGGGCGGGCAGCTAGTAGGTACATAAAAAGGTAATCACTACTTATACTTAAGTCAAAATGATCTTCACAACAATAAACTGTGCTTCGATTTCTAACAGGATCTGATCTCTTCATAGCTTGTAATCATTTACTTCGTATTTTGACATCCATTGGAACGACAAAAAATAACTTTTCCGGCGCATTGATAGCCGTATTTGTACATTTTGGCACAACACATGATTTTGTGGTATTTGGATTGTTCATTTTTTTTTAATTCAGAAATCCAAGTACAAAATACCTAATAACGCAAGGCAGCCGTACGGAAGAGCGGGAACGGACTGAGCGAGCGTTGCATTATGACGTCACGCGCTTGAACGCAGAATTTCGTCGCGCGCTCACTTTAAACTTCTCTATCTTGGAAACTAATTGACGTATCGAAATAATTCTTTCACTAGTATTTTTTATTTTGAACGGAGAATTTATAAAGCTAACATTCAAAGTTAGTGAACATTCTCTATTATTGGAGACCTCTGATAAATTACGAATCACCTGTGTTTTTCGAGCTCATGTAAATTGTAGAGGAACGTTCATCGCACTAGAATTATTCGGCATAGCGTTAACGAAGAGTCCAAGAAGGCAATTACTGACTCGATGAATGTAGGATCGAAAGGTCGCGGTTCGAATTACTGCTAGTCGAATGAACGCTGGGTCGAAAATCTGCGGACGAAAGGTTTTTCGATAAACCATTCTGAGCTCGTTACGGGTCCCGGAGCCTCTAGTTTTTGATGACTCTGCTTCTGCTACCCTATCTATGTCAAATTGGACCGAAAATGTCGGGGTTTATAATATGTAGGTATACCTACGCATAATGAATGAAAATAGTAGGTACATTGACTCCGTAATTAATTATTTACATAGAAGCTTTTAAACCACAGTGGTGTCGAAATAGAAGTAGTTACTCACGATGTCCCGGTCCTTCCGTGATTCGCTCTTACGTGTTTAGTACTTTGGTAAATTCTAGTTTTTTAAGCAGTTATTCGCGTTCAAAAGCATAAAATATCCCTTTCACATTCGGTGTTTTTTATTCAACTTAAATTTAGAGATGTCAAACATTGATTTAACGCGTAGGTACCTAGTATTAGTAGTTCTTTTTTTTTAATTGACCTATGCTTGAGTCGAAAAAGTATGACGAATAAACTTTTGAAGCTAAGCCTACATCTGTCCTGTTCGGTTGGGTTTCAGAGTAAGAAATAGACATGTGCGCCGATTAAGATTTGATCGGCGGCAGCGTGGAGGCCAAAATCGGTCGGCGGCGGCGGCGTAATCAGCCTAACTTTTTTTTATTGATTTAATATGATGGAATATACATTTAAATTAAAAAGTGCATATGAAATTAACTGATTTATGTCAAATCAAACATAAAATAGGTAGTTATGTTGTGATCGGTTCCCCGCTGCCCGCGTCTTGCGGTTTCCCGCGACCCTCACCCGATTGTCGGTTCGCCTTGTGGTGGGCCTGCCCACACTCCGTCTTCTGGCGCGCGGTTGCCATTTAAGAACCTTTCTGCCCCAACAGCCGTCGGTACTACGCGCAATGTGCCCCGCCTACTGCTACTTAAGTCTAGCGATTCTTCGGGCTATGTCGGTGACTTTGGTTTGTCCGCGGATCTCATTATTTTTGATACCATCGCGCAGGGAAACTCCAAGCATAGCCCTGTTCTGCCTTGCACTTTAAGTGACCTTGAGCCTTATTATGTGGCCCATCGTAAGCGACCACGTCTCAGATCCGTAAGTCATCAACTCATCACTGGCAACACACATTGGTCAAAAACTTAAGTCAATAAGATACTGCGGTATTTGGGACGAAAATATATTGCGCAACTTCCCGAATGCTGCCCACCCAGCCTAGTTGGATTTAACGATTGACCTCTTTCTCAAAGTTAGATCTACTTAACTGGACTGTTTGTCCCAGATAGACGATGATCTACAACTTCGAGAGCAGTCTCCAACTTTTATTGGAGTAGGTGCATTAGACATAACTTTTGTCTTCTCCATGTTCATCTTCAAACCCGCTTGTTTGGAGACTATTGAGGTCAACTAACATTGTGGCGAGGTCCTCCAAGGTCTCAGCTATGACCACGATATCATCAGCTCACCGAAGGTGAGTAAGGTACATCCATTGATATTGATGTCATGTCCTTCCCAGTCCAGTAGCTTAAAGATATCCTCCAGTGTAGCAGTGAAGAGTTTCGGAGAAATAACGTGTCCCTGTCTTGTCACGCGCTGCAGTTGGATTGGTCTGTAGTTCTGATCTTGGAGATGGACTGACATAATGGCGTTGTTCTCATACAATCACTGCAGCACCTCGATATACCGATAGTCAATTTGGCACCCCTGAAGAGACCGCAACACTGCCCAAATCTCAATAAAATCGAAGGCTTTCTCATAGTCGACGAACGCTAAGCATAGTGGCTGGTTATACTCTTCCGTCTTTTGTATAACCTGCCGCAGCATTTAAATGTCGCCTTTGCGAAAACGGGCTTGTTCGATAGACTGAAAGTCGTCAAACCTAGCGAAACGATTCGTGACGACTCTCAATATCAATTCGTAGACATGGCTCGTTCAGATCAGAAGCAAATAATTCTTTAAAAGGGTATTATTGCCCTTTTTAAAGAATAGGACCACCACACTTGTAGGCCACGCCTAAGGCGCTATCACTTCGAGGATAAGTTAATTAAACAGTTTCTGAAGGGTTTTTAAGACCGGTGTACCACCTGTTTTCAGAAGCTCAGCAATTAAATTGTAATCGAAGCGAAAAATTAAGATCATTGAGCCTAGGCAAGGACTTGAACCCGCACCTCCGTAGGGCCGTACAGGCGTACTACGAATTATACCACCAAGTCTCCGTACAAGCCCAACGAAATAATTTAACGCTTCTATTTTTACTACGTGCTTTAGAGTGCACACAGCTCCATCTATCCTAGGTTACTACGAACCAAATGGACACTCGTGCCTTCAAATTGCATTGAAAATATCACAAGTACGATGTCGCCGACAGCTCAGCAGTTATTCCGTCATCCATCACCTAGACTAGCACCTTGTTGTTTTTTAACTGTTTGAGAGCTATTCCAATCTCGTACAGGCTGACGTCCGGGATGTCTTCTGTATAGTGCCGCCGGGTTAGCCTAGCTCTGGGGTCAGTTGCAATTTTCGAACCTTGGTTACGGACTCTTATGCAATAAGTGCTTGAATTTTTAGGAGCAAACTGAATCTAAAAATAGATTGCTACTGAAAATGAGGGTCCAAAGTGTTCGGAAGAGATTTGTTTATTGGACAAACCCAATTGACGAACCTGGCTACTACGTAAATTCTGACAGCTGTAGATTGGGCTCTTTCAAAATCGTTATCCAGGGGACCCAGCGGTGTCCGATGATGAATCTGAGGTCAAAATTGGAAAAAAAATGGCCAGTGAGGATAGGGCAATTTGTCAGATTTGTTATTAGAGACTACTGAAAACCCAAGATATTATCTATTTTAGAAGCAATCGGATCGGAAACAAAAAAAGTTAGAAATGGCGGCCATTTTTTCGATTCCAACGTCACATTCGTAATTAATTACCACTGGGCACCCTAGATATCGATTTTGAAAGCAATCCGGTCAGACACGAAAAACTTCAAAATGGCGGCCATTTATTCCAATTTTGACCACAGATTCGTCATTGGACACCTTTGGGGACCCTAGTTATAAATTTTGTAAGCTATCCGTTCAGAAACAAAAAAATTAGAAATGGCGGCCATTTTTTCCAATTTTGACCTCAGAATCGTCATAGGACACCACTAAGGACCATAGGTATCAATTTGAGAGCAATCCGTTCAGAAACATAAAAGTTCAAAATGGCGGCCAGTTTTTCCAATTTTGACCTCAGCTTCGTTATTGGACACAACTGGGAACCCTAGATATCAATTTTGAAAGCAATCCGTTCAGAAACAAAAAAGTTTAAAATGGAGGCCATTTTTTCCAATTTTGACCTCAGAGTCGTCATTGAACACCACTGGGGACCATAGGTATCAATTTTAAAAGTAATCCGTTCAGAAACGTTACGGAGTCACAAAAAAGTTTAAAATGATGGCGGCCATTCCAATTTTGACCTCATTTTCGTCCTTAAATTACATCGCACTAAAGTTTTTTGTCGGGTTCCGTACGTAGTTTCGAATACCGTTCTTGCGATCGCACTAGAATTATTCGGCTTAGCGTTAGGGCTTTAACGAGTCCGAAACCATATTTCGAAAAGCAATCAACCGAATGACTGTATACCGAACGAACGTTATACCGAATCAGCTTAATTTCGAATATCTTTAAATCGAATTTTCTTTTTTCGAACAAACCATATCTCGAAAAGCAATCAACCGAATGGCTGTATACCGAACGAACGCTATACCGAATCAGCTCAATTTCGATTACTTTTTAATCAAAGTTTCGCCAAAACTTTCCGCCCAACCTACCATTTTCCCGTGGGAATAAGGTATTTTCCCGCAGTTACAAGTAGGCTATATCTATCCCCAAGGTCTATTATGTTTCTGTACCAAGGTTCATCAAAACTTTTCGCCCGCTCTACCATTTTTCCCGTGGGAATAAAGTATTTTCCCGTGGTAACAGGTAGCCTTTATCCATACCCAAAATCTTTTATATCCCTGTACCAAGTTTCATTAAATTTTTCCACCCACACTACCATTTTTTCCGTGGGAATGAGGTATTTTCCCACGGTATAAGGTAGTCTATATCTTACTCCAAGGTCTATTCTATCTCTGTAAGTACCAATATTCATCAAAACTTTCCACCTGTAGGTAGGTACTAATATTTTTCCCGTGGGAAAAAACATTATCCCGTGGTAAAAGGTAGCCCATATACATTCCCAGGGTCTATTCTATCTTTGTACCAAGTTCCATCAAAACTTTTCACCCGCGCTGCCATTTTCCCGTGGGAATAAGAGTTTTTCCCGCGGTAAATGGTAGTTTATATCCTTCTCCAAGGTATATTCTATCACACTCCAAGGTCACATTGGTAAAGATACAAAGTTTCATCAAGTTTCCGCCCCACGGCTCCGCCCGCGCTTAGTCTTTCCCGTGGGAACGAGGTATTTTCCCGCGGTAAATAGTAGCCTATGTCCGTCCCCAAGGTCTATCTATTCTAGATCTCCGTACTAAGTTTCATCAAAATCGGTTCAGTGGTTTTGGCGTGAAAGCGTAACAGACAGACAGACAGACAGACTTAGGGATAGGGATTTCATTCGATGTTAAGAAATTCGGCATATTATTCAGTATTAAGAAATTCGGCATATTATTCGGTGCTAAGAAATTCGGTATACAGTACATTCGAATTCAAGTCCGTTCGGTAAAAAAAAATTCGGTATAACGTTCGTTCGGTATACAGTCATTCGGTTGATTGCTTTTCGAAGTATGGTTTCGGACTCGGCTTTAACTTTAGGCTACTAAAAAAAGTCGAGAAGTTATATGGACAGCTGTACACGACAACACGGTCACCTATCAGCTAGAAGAACAATTTTCGAACCTTGGTTACGGACTCGAGACGAGAGCGACATTGCGACTAAGTTCTTAAAATATACATAAAAAAAAATCGTTACTTTGTCATGTAGTCATACTACACCGATTCGGTACTTTTTTTTTTTTCAAAGCATAACTGTGTTTCATTGAGTTTTTCAGAATCAAAAAATTTTGAATACATGTGCAAATTTATCGATAGATAAATAAGCATTTAACTTCTACATTAATATGACGATTTCAAAGAAAATTAACAAAAAAACTAAATTGTGCAAAATTGACGGCACAGGGTAACCCTGTGACGCCAGAGACCCCGTCGCATTTGCGTCATCAAATTGTGAACAGCTCTCAAACAGGGAGAACGTGCTATGAAATAGTGTGCATAGAAACATTATTTTATTATTTTCTCAAATGTTTCTATCAACGCAATCATAAAGTACAAAGTTATTGATTAGGTAAGTTAAGAATCTATGGATGGTGTTTATTTTTTGACTTTCGGGTTTCCATTGTTTTGTGTCGGCTCTTTTGATTGCTGTTTTGTTAAAAAAGATTTCATTATTTACAGGTCCCACGGGGAATCGTCGCCATTATGGCGTCAGATGAACAATTTTCGTTATGTTGGAACAATTTCCACGCCAATATGTCAGCAGGCTTTCACGGCCTGCTGTCGCGTGGGGATTTAGTGGATGTAACATTGGCTGCTGAAGGCAGATTATTACAAGCACACAAATTAGTTTTATCAGTATGTTCTCCCTATTTTCAAGAAATGTTCAAAATGAACCCAACCCAACATCCTATAGGTAAGTTTATCGATATTTTTTTCTTTTGTCTTATTTTGGAATATTATATTATTTTTTTTGCATTGACTTAATTTTGTTTGTTTGTTTCAGTATTTTTAAAAGATGTTAGTCATTCAGCGTTAAGGGACTTGTTACAATTTATGTACCAAGGGGAAGTTAATGTTAAGCAAGAAGAATTAGCGTCGTTTATTAGCACCGCGGAACAACTTCAAGTAAAAGGTCTAACCGGAAATCAAAACGAAGAAAGTTCCACGCCATCCAAACCAAAGCCGACATCGAGGCCAGGCCCGAGGTCGTCACAACAAAGGCAATCTGTAATGACTAAGATAGAGACTGATTTAGATTCTAAGCCCTCCTCAACTCCAGTAGCAATTAAGCGACCAAATAGGCCATCAATAGCATCAAATAATTCATCATCTTCACAAAGCGGACCTGCGAAACGAAAATGTGTAGACCCACTAGAAGCCGGACCGTCTGGATCAGCTAAAGAGGAATTCGTGACGATACCGGACGAGGACGAAAATAACGCTGTGGCACCAAAAATGGAACCTGAATTTGTGAACGAAAGTATGTGGGATGATGACGAAGATGGCACGAATAATGATGAAACGAACTTTGGCGAAGACGATTCTAATATGGATATGACTGGTAAGTTTTCCTACTCTGCCGGATTACCTTTTAATTCCATTAATCTTTGTATATTTCATCTTATCGTATTTTCTTTGTTCAGGTTTTGATGGCTCTGCAACTGGAGATGGTAATATTACTGGAGGAGGAGAAGGTGGCGCTGTAGGGGATGCACAAGGTAGGTTCGCAACATCATTCTCTTGAACGGCTCTTGCCAAGGCAATAGTCGTTCCTCAAACGTTCACGATTGGCAGATTTTAGAATAGTTCGCCGATCCTGGACGTTATTTAGTTGTTAAAATGAAATTTGTAAGTTTAGATTAGTACTTATAGACTACAGGCCCGTGTTAAAAAAATTATGGGTCATTTGAACCACCAGATGACCTATATAGAACGATATAAGAGCATAAAATAATAAGATTCAGCATTATGCCGTCACTTGTAAGCTGTCCAACTGAGTGCAGGTGAGAATTCAAAAGTAGGTAGGTAGAGTGAGTACATTTTGGTCATATATTTTTGTACGGCATTCTTACCATCGATAGATCCATGAAAAATAATAAGAAAACGCGTAGTGCCGTAAAAAAATGGTGCGCCAAAAAGTCGGATTTTTTTTTTATTTTCCGACAATTACCAGGGTGAATTTGGTCATTTAATTTTGTACGGCATCAGTTTCATACTATTTCAATACTGCTTCTAATCCATTATTTCGCAACGCCGTACAAAAATCATGCGACAAGGGGAAAAAGCCGAGGGTTGCAACCCCCTTTCTTTCACCTGCACTCAGTTGGACAGCTTACAAGTGACGGCATAATGCTGAATCTTATTATTTTATGCTCTTATATCGTTCTACATAGATCATCTGGTGGTTCAAATGACCCATATTTTTTTTAACACGGGCCTGTAGTCTATTACTTAGTTCTTCTAGTAGTGTAGCTTTATGTATACTAGTTTATATTGCCTTGCAGGGTTAAAAGGCAATGCTTCATTTGAAATTTCATGAAGCATTGTCTTATCTGGTAAAATTTATGGTGATCTAGGTACGAACAGGTATATGGTTGGTAAATCAGTACGATTCGGTATATGGTAATTAAAGTTGTGTAAGGTAAGGTAATGATTGGTCAACAAGGTATAAATTGGATTATTATGGTTGCAGTCAGTTGATGGTACCGGTTTTCGTGTGCATCTGGATTGAGGGCCCATTTTTTAAAAGTTTACAAAACGATTTGAGATTTATAGGGGATTTAATAAAGAATAGTAAAAACATGAAGCACAGGGTCACGAATTTCTTAAACATAAATTGGAACTGTGGTGATTAAATAGCTTGGGCTCTCAATCCAGATGCTCGGCTAAAATGGCATATTTCAAATCTCAAAAAGTACTACCTCTGGGTTTATAATTTTTATTTCAGCATTTAGTTAAGAATTTCTAAAATATGTATATAAATTCTTAAATTTGTATAATATGATTTACATATTAATATTACGATTTATCTTGGGCCCTCAATCCAGATATGTCTGGACTGAGGGCCCAATATTTGACTTGCAAAACATTAATTTATATAAAGAAATACATAAATATGACTTCAATATGTTATATTTAGACACCTATGTGAATTCCTAAAAGATAAATAATGACACAAAAGTTAATTGTTTAAAAGTAAATGACGATCGAAAATAATCGAAATTTACCAAAACGTCTGAACTGAGAGCCCAATATTTTCGGCTTTATCGACTAGGCTCACCCTCATATATCACCAGTAATTAGAATACGTTCTTTTAGAAAATTTAAACTAAAAGATTATAAATAATCCGTTCTTCTAAATTGCATACTTTAAGAGAAAATCGGTTTTCAATTTTTTATATGAGAAAAAATTGTAGGGTGGATATGATTTCGTGCTTTTTTGGAGACTAATCCGTATGTACAATATATGTAATACAAAAATATACTTTATTGACACCAAACAGAAACACATATACAGAAAAACAGAACAAAACAGAAGAGTCAAAAGGCGGCCTTATTGCTGAGGTAGCAATTTCTACCAGGAAACTTTTGGGTATGAAAATAGCGTAGGTAAACGTTATGCGGGTTGGTTTGGTGTTTTATACAGAGTAGGTTTTGAAATAAATTAAAATTCAACTTAACCAACATTAAATAAAATACTTAAAAAATAATAATACTTTACACAAATAGCTATGAATAGTGCGCTATAACGCGCATTTTAAAGAACTCGGGTGAAGGGGCTCGCCTGGCCGACTCAGGAAGATCATTCCATAAACATGAGTTGCATGGAGTAAAATTTTGTAGAATGAAGGGGCATGTTAAGTAACAGTCTTTTACACGAACGAAGATTACGGCACTGAGCGAAAAATGAAAATATCTTTGAGATAAGAAGGAGAATTGGGGTTGAAGAGAACAGAATATAGAAGAAAAAGTATGTGACAGTTCCTTCGGTGGCGGATGGGCAGCCACTGAAGTATGTACTCTCATACAAGGTATTTTTTAAACGACTAAGTAAATATTTGTTGCTCGATCTGTCATAAGCAATTGTGATTTATGTGCAGCGATTTGTTGTCAACGTAAGTAAGTAGGTACCTAGATCACATTAATATTGCCTATTTTCATTTAACGAATATCATTTCAAGTCATCTGTTTTTCCTACGCACCCGATGTAAAGAAAAAAGGCCATTACAGTCAATCTTGATAAAATTGTAGGTAATCTGTAGGTACATATAAAACAAAGTCGTGTTATTTACAATATTTTGTAACTCGGGAACGGCTGCATGGATTTTAATGATCTTTGATTCAATTAAGTACCTATCTGTGAATCGGATTCTAATTGGTCAGTTTCGTGGATTTGTCATCGTCCCTAACCCTAACTCGTCAGACAAGTAAAATGTAAATAAAGTAATTATCACTACATAGTATAAAACAAAGTCGCTTTCTCCGTCCCTATGTCCCTATGTATGCTTAAATCTTTAAAACTACGCAACGGATTTTGATGCGGTTTTTTTAATAGAGTGATTCAAGAGGAAGGTTTATATGTATAATACATGCATAATATACTTAAGAATAACCCACAATAACCATTTTCCCGTGCGGAGCCGGGGCGGGTCGCTAGTCTATAATAAAAGTAAGTTATATTTAAAAAGTTATAAGCATAAAAAAACCCAAGCCATTAATATCTGGGGTGTAGTCAAAACTGAAAATAACAATATCTTTTACTTGCTTCTCTGAACGAAACTGTTTCTTAAGTTT
>CAOKYR010000158.1:0-13570 GCA_948473455.1 Teleiodes luculella | reverse complement strand
CGACGCGTTGGCCTACCTTGCACGTTACAGTGCAAAATCTGCAAAGGCCAATGCAAAAATAAAACGAAAGTAAAATACTTACAGATTCATAAATGCTAATAATCATAATTTCAAAGCGATTTTACTTTTAGCAAAACCTGCGATGGGGCGGAAGTATAAATAAAATAATGATAATTGCACGTGTGGCAGCAGCACTGCACCGGCCAATAACTTTGGAACTTTAAAATATATTAATATTGTTTTTTTTTTATTTAACTCACAATTACTGGTGTAAAATAATAAACGAATAAAAATATACCACGCTTGTACATTATTTTCATAAGATTACATGAGTAAATACAATTCAATTATTTTTTTATTATTGATGGCTTTTTTGGAATTCATCATAATTTTTAGAAAATAATTGTTTTTTTATAATAAAATAATATATTTCCTTTCGATTGACGCCTTAATCATCAAAATCTAACGATGCAGGGTACGCGTTTGCTCGCGAAGTCAATGACCCCGACACAGCAGCGCATATTTAATATTAAATATCTCTCTAACTATAAAAGATATTGATATGAATTTTTTTGTAATAACCGCTCAATGAATTGCGTAATATAATAAATAAATAAAAATGTACCACATTCATATATTTTTTTTATAAAATTACACAAAAACGAGAAAATACAGTCATACTTTTTCAAAAATGAAGATGTTATTGGTATTTATTATCATATTTAGCTGCTTAGTTATTTTTTTTATAATAGTATAATTCATTGCCTTTCGATTGACACCTTAATTATCAAAATCGAACGATCCGTTCAGGATTTAGATTTTTTTGAACAATTTCTTGAATAAGTGGCGCCATCTCTGTTCCAAAGGGATGAATCGAGGATTTCCTCGAGTCAAATCGCATATTTTGGTCTCTACTATCACTGTGCAAAGCGGCTTGCTTTCTTCCAAAAGTGCAGTATTTTCACCAAAAGTGACCGTAACAACCATGACTATACAGTTCGGATCGGTCTTTGAACTCTTGTCATTAATGTCCCCATTTGAAACAGTTGTATAAATTAAACAAAAAGTATTTGCAAAAATCTAAATATTCACATATTCTTTGACTTGGCAACAGTATTCCAGTTTCACATTGATTTTAGTCCAACATTGTATGAAAAACATTCTTTGTTAGCAATTTTAAGGCTATTATGTATGCATGATGGAATACCTACCAATTTATTATACTACTTTCTAAAAATAAATACTTACACCCAGTGACTGGCTGCACTCACATGATTGTTTTTTCCCATTGGAATATGTTATTTTCCCACAGTAAAAAGTAAAATGTCTTATACCTTTTCTTGCCAATTTTTACTGTTAATATTATTGAGCTTCTTGGGTTTAGAATCAGAGCAGCATGTTATACTAGGGTCACCATGGCTATAACTAAGGTGGATTTTATTATAAATTACAATTTTCGTCTCATTTCATTAATAAATAAATAATTAAGAGTTAAACGCGATTGGTCATTCACTCAATAGTGCCAACATAATTTAGAAGACCCTAGACAATGATATGTCAACTAGGAAACTTAATATTGCTGCTTAAATTCAAAACTGGACAATTACCCATACATGGTCAATTATACCCACAGTGACCCTATGCATTTATATTATCAATACTAGACTCACTATTTCTACAATAACATTGAAAAAACATATACAAACCAAACAAATTCATGCACAGTGTAAAACTAAATAAAACACGGTGAAACACTCGTAACGCTGGAGATAAATGATGTTGGCACGGTTTCAACCCAAGCTCTGTAAATCTCATTGACCTGGCCGCTGTGAAAAAATCTGCTCAGATACACCTTATTGCCAAAAATATGATCAGCAGCCGGATAGTCTCCATTTATTTGTATATTTGTTTTGCACCGTACCATTTTGAGAAGTAAACAATTTAAATAATAGATGCTAAAAATGACTAGCAACTGTTGAAATTGGAATAAGGTATCTTCCCATTATAAAAGGTAGCCCTTCTCATAATATTATGGTATTAAATAGATGTATCTTCATTCCCATTTTTACTGCATTCTGTTTAGCTTTTTAAGCATGAAAATGCAGTACTTAGGAACAACTTAACAAGCACAGATGGAGATTCTGCATACTTTTACAGCTCTCTGTAGGTGGCTTAGTATTAACATAAAATGTAATACATAGTCAAGTATGCATGAAATTATTAAATTTAACAGTTTTTCATTCTTTCCTCTTCCCCTTACTGTTTGAAGAATTTAAAATTTTGATCCTTATCCTAAGTTTGTTTATTAAAATCCTAATGTAAATGATTTAATTTCTAGTCAAGCAAATGTTTTGGCAAAACCTTGACTAAGTCTAATTATTATCATCATCAAGTTATATAAATAAAATACATTTTCTAGTAGTGTCAAAGTGCACCCATTCATAAACAGAGGAGGAAAACCAGTACACAAGTGAGTCAGCTGTTGTAATGTTTAGTAAAATCACCATAAGAGAAGGCATTACATGAATCACCAATTTGATGGTCGATTATTGTCAAGTCATATATGTAACCAACCACTGAGGCTCGAGCCTACTCTTTTAAAGCGAACAGACATTTATCAACTACGCTAGTAGAGTGCGGATCCGTCGACGTAACGCAGATGTGAACCCCAAAGTTTGGGGCCCAAACGCATATTATACCGCATTTGGGCTCCAAACTTTCCATATCCTTTCCATTCCGTCCATCCGTCGCGTCGTAGATAAAAAATAATTATAATATTATCCAATTCAATGCAACTGTTGAAGTGTTGCGCGTACTTACACTTCGGCGATTCATTTTTAGATTAGGACAATGACCTTTGCGTTAATATACAAATTATTTTTATATACAAGGTTAAAAAATGTAATAAAGGTTACACGACCGCATTCTGATGTGTTACGACCTAAAATCGCTCGTTACTTATTCACTTTAATCGATCCAGTCGTTTAGTCGCCAGACGCTAATTAGACTAAAACTTAATTTGTGTAAAGAACTAGGTAAGTAGTTTTATACCGTTTTTTACAGGGTCAGTCAATGGCGGGTTGAAAAATATTACAACAGTTTGGGCAACATTCCAAAATACATTTATAGAAAAAAATATATATTTAAATGACTATGCTGTTATTAGAAGCTTCAGTTGTATACTATCCTTACGTGGCATAAGGTCCCGCGTACGATTCCTACTACAAAAATGAGGATTAACTGTTAAACACAAGCTTTTAAATGCTTCTGTGCCTCATGTACCCCCATTTTATTCATGAGCAATGTTGATAGCAGCGTAACAACGACGGATTTACCAACAGGCTGAGTAGGCTGAAGCCTAGGGCGGCAGGTTTACCGATCCCTACACTGTAATTATCTTTGGAACTGATACTGGTTGTGTTTAGAGTTCGGCCAGCGTGGCCACTTCTTGATGCTTTGCGATGAGAAAATCATTGTGGCCCAGAACTTGGCCACTTCGACTGCGTTATTTGTGGCATACATCAGGTCCTGCTGCGAGCAAGTGGCAGGGCAGGCTGGGCAGGACACCTGGGCTATAGACTACACCGCCGTCCCACACACATGAGTGATACAAATATGGTTGTGGAGGCAAAGGGAAGATCTTCCTTGGGGCTTGGTGGCGAGCTAATAGTAAAGGCGGCAGTACCTAACACTGTTGGCAAACCCATTCAATAAATTCATGATTATCCACCAGTATCCAAACCTAAACCTAGAATCTGCGAAGTAAGAACACGTGTCGTAAACATAAGTGACTAACAAGTCCTTATCAAGTACTTACGCAAGTTGTAAATAAAATACAATTATTGTTACTGCTCGATTGACTTGAACCATGCAAGCAGCGTCGTATGACGCGTGATAATATGTACAGTGGAATGCGTGTCATGGATTATAACCACAACAGATAAAGTATAACCACCAGTTTTTTAACAAACCATGTTCTTAACATTATGTCTCGCATGTCCTGACACTTATTTAGTACTGGATCTCAAGAATTTCTCCGACAATGCGATCAGGGTGGCAGAATATAGAGCAAGCAGCAAAATTGAATGGATCGGATAAGCCATCGACGGGAAAATAAGAAATGGACCTACGCTTGTGTCTTTGAACTTGCGGGAGACCAAAAGGCTTAAATTCATCTCGATGCTCCAACTTCTTTTAAGTCTGTTTCAAAGTCAGTTTCCACAGAATATATGTACAGCCAAGTTCATAAGTGCAGTCATATCACGTGTTTTTATACTTTCAAATAACTTATTTCCCAAATGCTTGTTATTCTTAATTTTGTGTGTTACGTTATACAGTGTAAGGAACTCTATATTTTACTTCAAATGATATATCACAAAATTAAATGCTTTTGTAAAATAAGTTAATTTAAAGTATAGGTGCACGTGACATGACTGTACTTATGAACGTGACCGTACCTACCTAGTTCATTCGCGTTCCCACCGAGGAGCTTAGTCCTACCACAGAGTATAGAGTGTAGTCCTACTTTTGATATCTAGGTTTAGTCTTACTGGTGGTCGTGTGTCTGGTCGACTTTGCACTACTCCAAAATTCTCCGAAAATAAGATGTTGTTAAAGTCTCCACGCTTGGCAGGCGGGATGAGGATCGCAATTGAAACGCTATAAATTATCAGATTTCGCCAAGACACGGTCAAGATGAAGAACGTCTGTCGTTATTAAATAAAACACAGGTTTACTACTGTCTGAAAAAACATGGCAATGTCATGAGTTGTGTGAGTCATATTGGAGGATGGCCAGGAGAAAACACGAGGCGGGGCTTTGAGAACAGCGGATAGCCAAACTGTGTTATATCAAACCAAACCAACTCACGTATGAGATATGGCTACTCAAAATAATATCACGCTCTTTTTCCATATAAACTTGAACAGGGCTTTAGAGTAGTATATACTTTGTGCATCTGTTTGATTCGCTTCTATTCTTCCTCGTTTTCTCAATGCTGAGAATCGCAACCACATCCAACAAGTCTTCAATGGGTGAAGTAATTGCGCAATTAAGATGAGTGAAAAAGAATTGAAAAGTGTTAATTTTGAGTAATATCCAAAATTAAAAATGCGCCTTTCATGTCAGGTGCAGGTTCTGTGGCGAATCTCTGCATTTAAATGGTTTCGTTTAAAACTGAAAAGACCGACCGTGTGCCGACCGTATAAATTGGTGATTCACAAAAAACGCTACCCGCTGTTTTTCATACTGACACGAGGAACAGCTGATTCAACTGCTCTCGTTTTCACCTGCCTGTTTTTTTTACAAAGCTAGTTTTACCCGCCAACCACCCACGCAAAATCAACAAAGATTGAATACACATTGACTCATTCTTGGGAAAGTAGAGCCTTGCTGGATTACATAAACGATAAAGTTTATGGGTTCAAAATATATAAAGTTTATAGGCGGCATCAGAAAAATGCCGTTTGTTTCCGGACAATAATAAAAAGTCTGTTCATTAACGGTTTATTTTATACATGGGTGGAACATTTTATCTAACGTTCGCGTAGAGCATTTGCAATATACATATGCTACAATAATTTAGAGAAGTGTAGTGTATTGTATACCTGTAGGAATATTATAAAAATTATCCTTTATTGCCACGAAAATATTATAGAAAGTAGATGGGAAACTTTTGCGACATCATTGTAGTAGAAATTTGTAGCGACGGACATATAATGCTGATTCAACCAATAGTATCACTACATTTTCCTAGCCGTGTACTGATTTAACGTACTACTAAAGAGCACACCTCTCATCTTCCTAGCACATCTCTAATGGACAAGCAGCCTCAATCAGCAAGTCACTTATTATTACATCGTCAACATTAGTACGGCTTGTTAACCTGAATTACGGTCCCATCTGGCAGAAAGCATGAAACTTAGCATACATGTAGCTTTTATATATGTGCTTCAATGTCGATATGGAAACACGCTGAGAAATGATTCCCCCCCCCCCTTTTTCCCTCATTTTACCTCCCTCATTTTGGTTTTTTTCATTTTCTACAAAAACGGTAGGACTGATGAGTTTACTTTTCAAGAACCAAATAGTTGTCGATAAATTACCTACAAAACGATACTACATTTTATAGTGCTAAGATTAATATATTTCTATATACAGCCATCAACGTTTTATGAAATTTTAAAAACAGGCACACTTTTTTCTTCCTTACTTCATTTATAGGAAAACGACAAGAGTGGTGATAAAATGGACTAAAGAAGTCAACTACCTTATATATTAAACTAAAAAATGACATTTATTTCATAGTCGTAAAGGCATTACTTCTAGAGTTACAGCTCACCGCGTCTGACTCAAGTACTCCTTTTTTTACCTTTTTAGAATACCATCTTTCTGTTAACTTTGTTTCGCGTAGATTAGATTCAGATTTTCCAATTAGAAATAAAACAGTCCATGTATTAATCCAGGCCACAGTCTATTTACATGTAAAACTAGCTGTCTGCCCGCGGCTACGCTTGCGTTGTGTTTCGACATTTCCGTAGTAATTTTTAACTATCCCACTTTTTTCCGTGATTTTAAAGTATCCAACATGTTGACCGAGTATATAAGGTAGCACCATGCAAAATTTCATTTCAATCGGTCTAACAGTTTCGGAGATAAGCCCGTAGAATATACTGCGCCGTATGAGTTACTAAAGTTTTTTAACTATCCCACGGGAACATTTTAATTTTCTGGGATTAAAAGTATCTAAGATGTTGACCGGGGATATAAGGTACCACTATACAAAATTTCATTCAAATCGGTCGAATAGTTTCGGAGATTAGCCCGTACAAAGAGAAACAAAAAAATCTATAAAATCTGTACGTAGAAAAAAAAAGCTATAAACCTATTCAAGGGGATGTAAGAAGCGATATAGTACATACCCAGATTTTTTAAAAATATTTTTGTTTCTCTGTTTGTCTGTTTGTATGGACTAATCTCCGAAACTATTCGACCGATTTGAATGAAATTTTGTATAGTGGTACCTTATATCCCCGGTCAACATCTTAGATACTTTTAATCCCAGAAAATTAAAAAGTTCCCGTGGGATAGTTAAAAAACTTTAGTAACTCATACGGCGCAGTACATTCTACGGGCTTATCTCCGAAACTGTTAGACCTATTGAAATGAAATTTTGCATGGTGGTACCTTATATACTCGGTCAACATGTTGGATACTTTAAAATCACGGAAAAAAGTGGGATAGTTAAAAATTACTACGGAAATGTCGAAACACAACGCAAGCGTAGCCGCGGGCAGACAGCTAGTTTTACATGTAAATAGACTGTGGCCTGGATTAATACATGGACTGTTTTATTTCTAATTGGAAAATCTGAATCTAATCTACGCGAAACAAAGTTAACAGAAAGATGGTATTCTAAAAAGGTAAAAAAAAGAGTACTTGAGTCAGACGCGGTGAGCTGTAACTCTAGAAGTAATGCCTTTACGACTATGAAATAAATGTCATTTTTTAGCTTAATGTATAAGGTAGTTGACTTTTTCAGTCCATTTTATCACCACTCTTGTCGTTTTCCTATAAATGAAGTAAGGAATAAAAAAGTGTGCCTGTTTTTAAAATTTCATAAAACGTTGATGGCTGTATATAGAAATATATTAATCTTAGCACTATAAAATGTAGTATCGTTTTGTAGGCAATTTATCGACGATGATTTGGTCTCTGAAAAGTAAACTCCTCAGACGTACCGTTTTAGTATAAAATTCAAAAAACCAGAATGAGGGAGATAAAAGGGGGGGGGAAAGGGGGGAAACAATAATTTATCGCAGTGTTTCCATATCGATATTGAAGCACATATATAACAGCTACATTCATGCCAAGTTTCGTACTTTCTGCCAGATGGGACCGATATCCTTATATTTTTAGCTAGCAAGCCGTACTACATAGGTAAATTCAAAAGTCAAAAGTCAAATGTTTTATTGGAAGTAAGATTTTACAAATCAGGCGAGTTCACAAATTCGCCTCCACTCATCTTAACCTAATATCTTACACGCGGTAATTTTTAAATAGCCATATTTTACGAATACTTTGGGTGACTTTATAATGTGTACTAAGCGAGAAAACCTCAAACTAACAAAAGATTACGTAGGTACGTAGATTTGGCGACACAATCATAGGCGAATTGAAAAAAGTCGTCAATGTGCAACGATTCGCCGATGCGTAGGCGTCGTCGGTGGCTAAATAAAGAGCGTCCTTACGCCTCTGTTGACACAGGTGGAATCCGCCAAACTCCTTATGCGGATGTAAACACGAGTTGACATAGCGTCTTCCACGAACCGACCTTCGGATATTGTCTAGCCTTGATACTAATATATTTGGAGTAGGTTTTCCTGCTCTATATTTGCATAATCGTTAAGTTAGCTACTGAGACAATAACCTGGAAAGTCCAAACAATAGTACAGTAGATTCATGTCTGCCGGCATCCTTTTAAAATATTTTATGGCGTTTGCATAGCTAGTTCTGAAGGAAGCGGTCAGATGCGCAGGATATATTAAATGCTAGCTCTGTGCAAAGAGATGGCGATGTTGACAATTTTTGCCTGCGTTTCACAGTTTCTGTGCTGCGTTATGTCATGTCACAATCGCCGAAGATAATGTGTGACAATAGACAGGATTAAATCCTTATTCAACCCGGGTGGTATGAAATAACTGTGACAAGAAATTATCTCACATTTAAATGTCAAGAAACATTGATACCCTTTTTTATTTTTTTTATTGCGCTTGAGGCGAAATAGTACGACGAATCAAGCTTCACCGGACTTGCGGGGGAGCGGAAGACTACCCAAAAAAAAAGTCATGTACCAACGCGTCTAGGGGCGACTCGAGGGAGCCTCGGAACTAAGCCTACCGCGTTGATACCGAAAAACATCGTGAAGGAGACGACGCCTGAGGGGTTCCGTCTCTGATTATCAGTTTTGATTTGAATTATGGCCGCGCCCCCGCCGGCGGGTACGGGCATTGTTACCTGAAGGGTAATCGATACCTTAATTGACCCCCCGTATTGACCTCCAACGGTCACGGCACGTACCAATGTGTTTTCGATTTTCGAATTCATATGCACGTTTATTTGACGCTCTTACGGTAAAAGAAAACATCGTGAGGAAACTTGCACACACCTGCGAAGAAATTTAAAGGTTGTGTGTGAAGTTGACCAACCCGTCAGGCCTAATCACCCTGATATCAGGGTAGGCTCGAGCCCGTCGTCGGTGGGAACGTATATGAGCTGTCAACGATTGACCTCCAATGGAATAAGAGAAGAATATGAATAACATTTAATGACGTTTGATTTAACAATATTGAACTGCTTCCTTTACAGGCATCCCAGTGTCCCAGCAGCACCTAGTGTACAACCTGCGCGAGCTCGAAGACGCGATGTCTCTCGGCGCGCTCGGCATATGCGACGGCGCGCGGCTTCGCCTGGTGCTCGGCATGCGGGGCGGGCCCATATCCTCGCGCCGCCTGCCGCCGCCTCCCGAGCCCTGGAGGGATATTGAGCGACTGCTGGATTCCAATAGGTGCGTTCATACATTGTTTTTATAATCACCATCATTATCGACTTTTGTCATTCCAATGCTGGATTTAGACAGAGATCGCTACTCCCCTTTGGCCACAATTTTAAGACCAGAATTCTGCTACGTTTACCATTATGTTGATACTATTACATAGCGTTGTACGATGTTAGGTGCTTGACATAAAAGAAGGCCTATATCCGATATTTAGATGTATTTGCATGCGACAGATCCCAAACAGATCTCAGACCCCAAGCATTCCAATAGTTATAATATATAACGAAAACAACCGTAAAAGTTTTAAAAATCCGAATTTTTACTAATATTATAAACGCAAAAGTTTGTGAGGATGGATGGTTTGTTACTCATTCACGCAAAAACTACAGAATGGATTTTAATAAAACTTAACAATTTGATAGCTTATACATCAGAATAACACATACCGCGGGAAAAATGCCTCATCCCTAAGGAAAAAACTTTTAAAGCGGACGGAAAGCTAATAATTGAATATGTTTGTTCTGCAGAGACGACGGCGACTGGGGTTGCGGCGGCAGCGGCAGCGGGTGCCGCGTGACCGTGGTGGTGTTCCGCGAGGGGGAAAGAGTCAACATGCTGCGAGTGAGGGAGAACCCCGACGGCTCGTACTCGCCCGCCGAGTATACGCACGCGAGGCACAACTGCTCCTGTCAGTATAACTAACAATTTCACTAATTATTTGTGTGGTAACGAGCTGTGTGTACTGTAGAGCGCGGTACTTAACAGGTGGAGGCGCGGAGAAGATCGAAAGTACAAATATTTTACTGATTCACCTAAAATTTTCCAATAGATAGACCAAACGACATCGCGGTCATCAAATCGGTCAGATAGGTCAAAAGGAAATCTTTGTCCATTAGTCTATTGGCTGAAATAAGGATGATGAAGCCTTGAGCAGAACTGTTTTTTTTTTTTTAATTGACTTATGCTTGAGTCGAAAAAGTACGACGGATCAAGCTTCACCGGACTTGGAGTAGAAGTGGTTACATGTATGTGTTTGTTACGGTGTTGCAGACTCTCCCCCCCTGGCGCAGGTGGCGGAGCGTGCGGGGGGCGCGGGGGGCGAGGGCGCGGGCGCGGGCGCGCTGCACCAGAACGCGGTCACCATGGGCAAGATGATGGACCTGCGCCGGCGCATGGAGACGCTCTCACTCAGGAGGCACGCGCCCACCGGTCAGATACTACTTTTTACTGGATTTCCATTTCTAACCCCCCACGAAAAAGAGTGGTGTTATAAGTTTGACGTGTCTGTCTGTCTGTGGCATCGTAGCTCCTAAATGGATGCGCCGAATTTGATCTAGTTTTTTTTGTTTGCAAGGTGTTACAATCGAGAGTGTTCTTAGCTATGATCCAAGAAAATTTCTTCAGCCATTTGAAGATTATCAGCTCTTTTCTAGTTGTTGAAAGGATCAAGTAACGGTTTTGTGTCGGGGGTTAATATTTTTTTAAATTTTGTGTTATTATCATAACTTAAATCAAAACCAGTACGGCCAATTGATATAAAGCCTGACCAAAGAAATAAAAAAACCTGCTCTGGGGGCGCCACGTGTATTAGTTATGTTTATAGCAACAATTTCCATTATAAAATTAGTTCCATTGAAATTCCGCAATATGGCGAGGATTTTTATTTCTTTGGTCAGGCTTTAAGTAAATAGTTTTTTTTAATTGCCTTGTTCGTGCCGAAAAAGTACGACGAAGCTAGTATCACCGGACTTGAAATAGACATAATAATAATAATAATCTTTATTGAACTTAAAGCCAGTGATTACAACATTTTTCACAACAGTATGGATAATTAAGAGCTGGTGGAACTGAGTATAAATGGTGCAGCTGACATTTAAAAAAGGGAAAACCTGTGCTATAAATGTCAGCTTTACAATATTAGCCCAAGCATTCCAATACATAGATTATGAAATATTCGTTTGTCCACAGGCGACAAAGCAGAAATCCAAAAAACGAGAAGCGAAGAAAGCCTCTCAGTGCCATCCCTACTGGACGAGCCGTCGGCCCTAACGCTCGGCTACACGCCCTACAGCTCGGCCGAGGACACCTTCGCCCCGCTGCTGGACGGGAGCTACACCAGATACGAGTACGAGTGCTCCTTCGGGGACCGCTACACGCTGCTGCCGCCCATACACGCCCGCACTGACGAGGATCAGTCCGTCGAAGATGTTGTAGAGAGTGAGAGGTGAGATCTTAACTTACTTCTACAAATAAAATTTTACTTACCACAAAAGCCACCACTTATAGACCACAATGTTGGCGCCTTTTGTGTCCCAAATCGATGTATTAACCTTTTTCGGACTTGCGGGGAGCGAGGCGCTCTTTTCCGAAATTGGCACGTCAACTACAGGTTTTCTTCTGTAAAAAGTTCGTCTGTATACCTTGGAAATAAAGATGGTCCCAGTACTGATCCCTATGACACGCCATTTTCAACTTGGATATCTCAGTGATTTCGTTTATTTGAACTTTTCTTTGAGTGATTTTACTTTACTTTTCAAACTTATCTGTACAATAAGTAACTAACCAAACTAAAAATTACAACCTTCAGCTGTATCATAGTCTAATTTCACAACAAACGTTTAGTGTTTCATACAGTCGAAAGCTTTACATGAGTCACAATAAAAATTCTATAATAATTTTGTTTATATCCAGATTGAAGCTAACCGATGCCCTGGCGGGGTCGATCCTAGTGTCGGGTGACGTCAGAGACAGCAGGGAGGAAGACTGCGCCACTCTCCTCGACACACACGACGACACCACCATAGCCAACAACATACCCACCGCCGAATATGGTGAGAGAATCTTATATTATCATAAAAGCTAAGCTAAGGGAGCTTTACGAATGAGAAACACTGGGCCCGATTTTACTTTATTGTACAGTAAAAATACAAAAAAAGTACCAAAAAAACAGAACAGACAACAATAATAATACAACAATAATAATACATGATGTTCTGCGCACTGCAAAAAGGCTGTAGCTCAGCATGATATTGAATTGAGGTACCCACTGGGTGGGTGGTAGGCACCTCAATACAACGCTGTTTTTCTGCCACAACCCTAAATTTGAACCTTTAGGAACCAGAGCTTTGTCAAGCCTATAAGTTAGGTTAATGTGAGTACTACCCCTATCACTAGTAACCAGTGATAGGGGTAGTACTCGCATATTGATAGTTGTGTTTGTTGTGCAGGTCCACTAGTGGGCGGAGCGGGCGGCAGCTGGCGCGCGCGCGGGTTCGGATCCAGCTCGCAGCTCGCGCCCGCGCACGCCCCGCACCCCGCACACAAGGCGCCCGCGCACGCCAGGTAACACACACACACACACACACACACACTGCCGCGGGTTCGGCTCCAGCTCGCAGCTCGCGCCCGCGCACGCCCCGCACCCCGCACACAAGGCGCCCGCGCACGCCAGGTAACACACACACACACACACACACACACACTGCCGCGGGTTCGGATCCAGCTCGCAGCTCGCGCCCGCGCACGCCCCGCACCCCGCACACAAGGCGCCCGCGCACGCCAGGTAACACACACACACACACACACACACACTGCCGCGGGTTCGGCTCCAGCTCGCAGCTCGCGCCCGCGCACGCCCCGCACCCCGCACACAAGGCGCCCGCGCACGCCAGGTAACACACACACACACACTGCCGCGGGTTCGGCTCCAGCTCGCAGCTCGCGCCCGCGCACGCCCCGCACCCCGCACACAAGGCGCCCGCGCACGCCAGGTAACACACACACACACACTGCCGCGGGTTCGGCTCCAGCTCGCAGCTCGCGCCCGCGCACGCCCCGCACCCCGCACACAAGGCGCCCGCGCACGCCAGGTAACACACACACACACACACACACACACACACACTGCCGCGGGTTCGGCTCCAGCTCGCAGCTCGCGCCCGCGCACGCCCCGCACCCCGCACACAAGGCGCCCGCGCACGCCAGGTAACACACACACACACACACACACACACA
>CAOKYR010000157.1:0-15212 GCA_948473455.1 Teleiodes luculella | reverse complement strand
AGTAAAATGTTCTATCTACAATATTTCAGGTACTTTCCCTCCACGTGGCATAGCCGTGGGACGCCCTGTATAAATTGAGTGCCTTGCGGTCCGTAGCGCAACGCGTGTTTGTCTCAACTTAAATGGGCGCTCCGCGTACCGAGTCGGGCCGCCGTGCCAGTGGGTGATCCGCCTAATGGAACAAATATTTTCAAACACAGCCACGGAATATATCACAGCCCTCCCTACGCACCCTCGCTCATCTCTGGTGGAAGCGCTAACGTAGCTGGCCTTTTTATTCCGCTTCTGTATATTTTAAGGACAATAAAATAACAGTAAATAATTGTTAGAATTGTTTTGTTATCATTTGTTTAGTCTTTAGTAATTATGTACATGTGAATTTAATAAATCTTATTATTATTATTATTATTATTTCTAATTTTCATCCACTCTTATACGATCCGCGGAAAACCGAACTTGTATTCAGTATAGTAGTGTAATCAATCAGGCCCATTGCGAATTGCTTTGATAACAAAGTATAATGCTTTTAAAGGTTAAAAAAGGCTAATACAGACATAGGTACAGATAGGTAGGGGGATATGATACAGATAGCTTTCTGTTGTGTTTATAAAACTCTCAGGAATTCATATACGGCAGAGATTCTCTTTCAGCTAATGATGCTAATGACAAGGACTTACACAAGGCGTATAAAACAAGTCCTGTCCAAAGCCAAGCTAATGGAGTGATGAGTGGCGGGTTACTGACAGCCGCTAGGGCTACGCCGAGGAAGGCCGGGGACGTGAGCGCCAGCGAAGCCCTAGCCGCGCGCTCCGCCCCGCGAGCCCCGAGACGCCGCGCCGCGCCGCCTTGTAGGACGGCCATTATCAACCCTGTAGACATAAAAAGTGTGATGAGTGGCAATGACAAGTCCGGTGAAGCTTGATTGGTCGTACTTTTTCGACACAAGTGAAAATAGATCTATGTATGAAAAATATAACTTATCCCTCCTAATATTATACACGCGAAAGTAACTATCTGCCTGTTTCGTACGCTTTCACGCCAAAACCACAGAACCGATTTTTATGAAATTTGGTACAGAGATAGAATAGAATAGACCTTGAGAAAGTACAAAAAATACGTTTTACCGCCGGAAAATACCTCATCCCTACTAGAAAAAGTCTTTCGGCAAGATACCTAGTTACAGATAATTACAGATAATCTTTGTATTGCGGAGAGATAATTACAGATACTATTCTCTTTCTGCACGAGCTTCATGCTCGCTCGAGCGGAGACTACATAATAAAATGTTAATAAAGAAATTCGTAACAAGCTTTATTTAAAAAATATAACGACGGGCTTGGTAACATTCGCGCGATCGAACAGTGCGATCGTTCCGTCGTGGTTCCGTCACTGTGTGATTACGAGTATTTCACGACCAGTTTTCTCATAGAATAACGATTTTCCTACGGTGAAGGTTTCAGAAAGTTCAGGCGTTAAATTAACTCTTAGCTGTCGTAGGTTACGTAAGCTTACTTTGGTTGGCTTTTTGTTTTAGGTAGATAGATTAGGCGTTTCTTGAGTACCTACGTAGATAAATACGCCATGCAAAATCCAAAGCAACAAACATACCATTATAGAAACATGTTTTTATGGCTAAGTTTAATAAATAACAGCCATTTGAATACTCACCAATGACTAGGAACATTTTCCCCTGTTGCATGGCTGTGTACTCGAAAGCATGGTGTGTTAGGAATGTAATAGTAAACTCTAAACCCGAGTAAATAAATAAATAAAGAAAATAAATCAGTCCCAGTTTAGATAATATTTTGTTCTGATGTTTAGTAAGATTTTGTACAGCAGTAAAATTGAGAAGGTGCCAAGGGGAGACGAAATCGACTGCTTTAGACAGAGTGAGCGATAGAGGTGCCCTTTTTTCCTGAAAAAGAAAGTTTCTATGTACCGAAGGTAGTTAACACCAACATAAATTAGTTACACACAGAATTGTTAAGTCCTGTCCTGTCCTGTTAACAGCTCATATTAAGTACTATAAAATAATCAACTAAAACAACATTGATATAAGAAAGAAAACAATCTAGAAGAAAATTAAATCTGCAAGTCTAATAGCCGTGTCTATCAATTTAGAAACGCTTACCTTGTCCAATGTCTCAGGTATGCAATTGAAAACCAGAGCTATGTTAGCCAGCGATAAGGCCAAGGCATAGAACGCCGCTCGTTCGCCCCACGCGCCCACTGATGGGTCTTTGGTCATGGCGAACCAGGCGCCCGCTATCGGCCCGGCTATGAATCCTATTGAGAAAGCCAAACCTATGAGAGCCTGAAAAAAAAAAACTTTTCGTTACTTATTCGTGTAAATATTATATGGTAGAATTCTTATTGATTAATTGATTGTTGTTTATTGTGTAAAGCCCGATCAAAGAAATAAGAAGCTTCGCCAAATTTCGGAATTTCAATGGTACTAATTTTATAAGGGAAATAGTTGCCAGAGTCGTAAAAATATATACGTGGCGCCCCCGGAGCAGGCTTCTTATTTCTTTGGTCAAATCTTTTCATAAAACTCCTTGTGTCTAAATAAACGATTCATTTATTAATTATTATAGAAATCATCGTATTAAAATCATTGAGCCGCCTATGATTTCTGACATGGGTCTAATAACGACTACATCAGTAGATGGTAGCCTGGGTCGAAGCAAGGAATCGTCTTTTTTTTCGGACAATCATGTAATTCAGTCTGCAATGTCCTAACCAAACTGGGGAAAGTTCCAAGGGAAAGTCTCAAAAAGTGCGACGGGTACCCCACCGGGATTCGAACCTCTGTAGTATGCAGAGCGTTTACCAGACGACCATAGAGGCTATAGCTAGCTATATATACTAGGTACTTATTTATCGTGTGGGTTTCGAGGTTAACCTACCTCACAAACCCTGGCGTCAGAATCGTTGAGCCGCCTATGGCTTCAGACATGGCTCACGTAACGACTGCATCCGTAGATAGTAACCGGGACCAAGGGCTTTACGCGCCTTCCGAAGCACAGAATCATCTATCTCTCTTTTCGGACAATCCCCTGACCAAACTAGGGAAAGTCACACAAAGTAATATTTGCTTAACGAGTCCTCACCGGGATTCGAACCACTTCGAACCCGGAACCTCCGTATCGTGAGGCGAGTATTTGACTTGATTTGATTATATATACTTATATATACTTGACTTGAGAGAGAGCGTCGGTGGCCTAGTGGCTAGGCCCGTTGACTTCCATTCCGAAGTTCGCGGGTTCAAACCTCGGCACGTACCAATGTGTTTTCGATTTTCGAATTCATATGTACGTTTATTCGACGCTCTTACGGTGAAGGAAAACATCGTGAGGAAACCTGCACACAACTGCGAAGAAATTCAAAGGTTGTGTGTGAAGTTGACCAACCCGCACTGGGCCAGCGTGGTCGACTAAGGCCTATTCACCCTGGTATCAGGGTAGGCTCGAGCCCCTCGGTGGGGACATATATGAGCTGTTAACGGAACTTATAATAAATGATCCTGAAGAGCCATGAAATTATACAACAATAATAAGGATAAATAAATTGGATGATGAATCATGATCATGAATATTTAACTGTGTAATTAAATATCTATAGACTGAACACTTGTACAAAGGAAAATACTCACTTATCTGTAATAACCTTGAAGTGTGCGTAATTTTATACTTTCATATTGAATTGCAGTTCAGTTCATATAGGAAGAAGTGATTAAATTTATTACCAGCAGTGAAGAGAAACAACATATTGATTAGATAGGAAAATAGTAATTATATAAAACTAGAAACAAATTAACACTAAGCATTTAACTTTATTATTGTAAAGATTTTCTATAATGCGGTATTGCTTGGATTTAAAACCTTTTATGACATGTTTTTATTTTTACGATGCATTAGTTCGCCCGCGCTTACAGTTTTTCCTTTGGGAATGAGGGATTTTCCAGCGGTAAAATGTAGCTTATGTGTTATTCTGATGTATAAACTATATTTTTTAAAAGTTCCATTAAAATCCATTGTAAAGTTTTGCGTGAATGAGTAACAAACATCCATCCATACATCCATCCATCCTCACTAACTTTCGCGTAGGATTTTATGACAGGAGCATACTATTTATAAGGTAGCACATAAGAAAATAATAGTACTAAGTGTACTAACCCGTACAGAAAGGACACTCACCCCCCGCGTTAAAATGAGTTCCCCGCCCGATATAGCGCCCCACGCCCCGCACCCCACAGGCGGCGCCGTGGGACTCTACCAGGAGCTCTATTTCTCAAACGTTCGTGTCGCTAAGATCGCTCGATTTCTACTGATTTACGCTCGTCGATCGAAAAACGGCATTTTTGGATCGTTCGATTGCAACGAGTGGTCACAAGCACTCGTTGCAGCAAGCGAGTGATAGATTAAACGCCAAGCAATAACGTCTATATTCCAACAATGACGTTCTCGCTCGATTGACATTCGGATCACACACACACAGACACCCCCGACATGAAAGAGACGCCTATACGATCGACACGGGAGTGTGAGCGAGAGCGACAATCCGCAAAGTGGGAGCGACCATAGATTTACGTTCCGTTTTAGTTTCGGAAACTACCGGTTTTTATTTTATCTGCGTAAAATGAACAAAACACTATATCGAAGACGAGTGACTCAGAAATACGGAAAAACAGCGTCCTTCGACTTGGAAGTCGACTATGACTTATGTCGCATACGTCAACGCCAAGTCATACGAACGTTTGAGAAATAGAGCTCCAGGGGTGTTCGGGGGTATTTCACATAGCGCCTAGCGCCATTGACTTGTAGTTGATATTCAGTTGTTATTCAAAAAGAAGTAGAGTGACCGACCAGTGACGGTAGTATCAAAATTATGTGTGTAGTAACTAACCATGCCTCGCGCTCTGCTTTTCTCGTTAGACGCGTCTGCAACTATAGCCATGCAGAGGCTCACATTCGCTTTGCTCAAACCTCCGATGAAACGCGCCAACACGAAGACACTGAAGGTTCGCGCGTACCCCCACAGCGCGTGCGATACTGCTATCCCAAGCTATAAAAAAAGTTATTCAAAACAATCACTAAGGTGCAAATCAGAGACACGCGGGTTTATATGCAACCTGTAACACAGATTGCGCTCGTTTTCTTTGAGATAGGCTGCATATAAACTCGGATGTCGGATTACGATCGCGCCTCTCGTTTAGGTGTCTCTGGGAGGTCTTTACTGTTACTGTCCTAAATTCATGTTCCATAAAGTATATTTTAACATAACAATTACAACTTAACACACACATCTGATTTGGAAAAGAAATTTAAAAATGGCGGCGACACGAGGGGGGGGGCCTTTGCCCAGCAGCACAGAATAAATAATAGTACTAGGTACCAGCAGTGGGACACGAAATAGGCTACTATAAAAAAAAATTGTACAGTAAAAATAATATTTATACAAAACAATACAATTTTAATCAAGAATTTTCAAAATATAATTCATATTATTGTTTGTTTCAACAGTTCAACTAACATGCTGCCTGACATTGAATTGAGGATATCCTTCAATTGACCTCTTTCAAATCTGTTTGGAATCCTGTTTGCAGTAACAGCTACATTTATTTTTCTTACATTTTTTTGCTATCTTACCTAAATAGATAACCATCAAACAATTTGTTTGTATTATTAATTTTATCAGATACATTCATCTATCTATATACTTTAAAATATTGATAAGCCATTTGGAGATGTTTTTATCACAATAAATCTAGTATCTACTAGTGAAGTAGTGACCTATTATATATAATTTACTCAATGGCAAAATAAATACAAAATAAAACAGACTCCACTGTTATTGCTAACTAATTAATTCCACAAATCACTGATAATAAGAGACTGTTATTGTATGATACACTTAAATTATATTAGTAATACCATTTATACAGTATTAAATCTGTTAATAAATGAAAACATTGATTGTTATTATAGTTCTTGAAACTTACCAGACAAATTAAAAGCATTGGCTTCCTTCCATAAACATCAGAGAGACTCCCGACTATAGGGCTGGTTAGGAATTGAAGGAAGCTGTACATCGACCCTAAGGCCCCGCCGAAAAGGACTGAAGCGAACTGGTCAGGTGCTCCTGTCAGCTTTTGGAAACCCTGAACCACTTGCAACAGTGATGCATACAGGCCACTGCCATTACCCTCTTCTCTGTTATAGTAATCCAGCAGAGAAGGTAACAGAGGCAAGATCATAGTAAATGCAAGGAGATCTAGTAATAAAGATAAGAACACCAGTGCGATAGTTTTTGAATCAGTAGCAGAGGTTTTTGTTTTCGCCTCTGGAACATCATTTATATTTTTTTCACTGATTTTGTTTATGTTAGGAGATATTCTATATCTAGTAGCTCCATTAATTTGAGACTGTTCCTAAAACACAAAATACATGGGCTTATTCTGTGGAATTATATCAGTTTAGTTAAAAAATAAAAGATATTTTTTTTATTATTTTAAATATGGCTAAAAAATAAACTGTTTCCAACTTACCATTTTAAAGGTTTTACAATTGTTTTAGTATTTTATACAATTTCGTCGGGCACATTGTTACATTTAAAATGATTTATAAATATTTTATTTTGCAAAAGGACGACACGACGAACAAAAAACTTTCACTTTGATGTTGTATGTAATGACTCCAAATTCAAAAGTGCCGGAGGGCATTGTAAAACATGAATCTAGATGTCCTATAATAATTAGTAGGATTTTAGCTCGACAGTTGCATTCAAAACATTAAAATATGTAAAATTTGACAGATGCATTGAACATAATCATCGAATATTAAAAATGTATGGTGCTTTCTTGCCTTGCCTTGCCTTACTTTATATTTAAAAAATTTTTTAAACATCCTTAAATTTATTTTTTCATTAAACGTATAATGTACAATTTCGAAATTATTCGAAAATGCGTATTGAAATAAAATTCAGTGCGTTGGTTGGTTGTTGCTTCAGAACGTTTTCGTTGAAAGTTTTTTTTTGCACTGAAAATAACTCGCAGGCAATAACTTGCACCGCAATTATCGCGCCAAATAATTCGCACCCAAAATATTCGAAAGATAATTTTTGTTCAGTCTTTTGTTCATTCGTTCAGAAAAAAGAAATGTAAATTCTCTTTGGTTGGAAGGAAACGAAACGCGAGCGAAGCGACCGACGCCATTTTGGTTGTGTTGTGGACTTGTGGTACTTATTTTCGATTTTACTTGTTTGTATTGTGGTAAAATCGGTAAATAAAACGGTAAAATGGGAGAAGATAAAGGTAAGAATTAGCGATAGTATTTTTCCAGTTTTTATTAAATCTATCGCAAAGTATTTCTTGTTAATTTCAATCCGATAATTGCAGACCGTCGTCGCAGGTCTCGCTCAAGAGACCGAGAACGCAGACGATCAAGATCACGTTCAAGGGAACAACGTAGAGAAAAGAAAAGAAGTAAATCTAGGTCGCCTTCTAAAAGATCTCGACGACGCAAGCCTTCGCTGTATTGGGATGTTCCGCCGCCAGGTTTCGAACACATCACGCCTTTGCAGTATAAGGCTATGCAGGCCGCGGGTCAGATCCCTGCTAACATCGTTGCTGATACACCTCAAGCCGCCGTACCGGTCGTCGGGTCGACTATAACACGTCAAGCACGTAGATTGTATGTTGGAAATATTCCATTCGGTGTGACTGAAGAGGAAACCATGGAGTTCTTTAATCAACAGATGCACTTATCTGGCTTGGCACAGGCCGCTGGAAATCCAGTCTTAGCTTGCCAGATTAATTTAGATAAAAACTTTGCATTCCTTGAGTTTCGTTCGATTGATGAAACTACACAGGCCATGGCATTTGATGGGATCAACTTCAAAGGGCAGAGCTTGAAGATTCGTCGACCGCATGACTACCAACCCATGCCAGGCACTGAAAACCCAGCAATTAATGTTCCAGGTTAGTACTTTGGTCTGAGAGTTAACTACAGAGAATTTTTAAACAAGCAGTAGGTATCCTACTAAGTTTGTGAGGTTGATAGATGGATAGATGGGTGTTTGTTAGTTACTCTATCACACAAAAACTTCTAAATGGATTTTAATGAAACTACAATAATATAGCTTCTCACAGGAAAAACAGTTAGGACGAGTGGAGCCACCAGGCAGAAAGCTAGTCATAATGCGGTTTTTTTTATATTATATTGTAAACAGGGTATCTATTTTTTTCTGGTCAGGCTTTATATCTACTAAATCACATGCTTGACTAAAGATAGACTACAACTAAACTATACTACACAAAACTCCACTCCACTCTCTCTTCTATACTGACTAGGGACACGATATCGAAACGAAAAGTATCGATACCTTCTTAGTATCGGAATCGAAACAAAAGTATCAAATTAGTATAAGTATCGAAACAAAAGTATCGATATGAGTAAGTATCGAATACTCATTAAGATCTTATAGAAAGGCCTGCTGAAAGTGCCGGATCTCCTTACATACAGTTACAAGGGCACTTACTTTTAGTTATATGATAATGTTTTTTAATTTTAAACTAGAGGAAACAACACTAAACTACAGCTGTTATTATGGAACTGTCAACTCTCAGCGCTGTTGTGTGATTAGTTGAAATACCATTTTATATGACTACTGGCGCCGCCTGTCATTGGGCTCAATTCTGTCGTGGCCGCTAAAATCTCTATCTAAAGTTGTTGGTCTCTTTCATTCATATGGAAATCGAAAAGGATGGAAAGATGAATGAATTTAATTTTGAATGAATGATATTCAAAATAAGCAGTGCACCTGTCAAATTCAGCTTAATTTAGTCGGTATGTTTTTAAATTCCTACTAAATTAGGCGTAAAATCGATGTTTGACGTGTCTAAATGTAGGTTGGCAATCACCTGTCCCTTTTCGTTCTTATGAACGTGAAAGAGACATAACAACTTAAATTTAGATTTATAACGGCCACGCAGAATTAAATTGAGCCCATTGCACAAATAAGTTGGTAGTCTGATTAGTCGCATTCAGAACACAGCGTTCTGTCTGTCTCTGGCTGCGTTCCGTTTTGCTGAAATCGATTCGATACTTGATGCAAAGTACTCATTAGAGTACAGAGTATCGATTTAAAGTATCGTAATTTTAAATACTAGTATCGAATGTAAAATATCGATATGAGTAAAGTATCGGATTCGATATCGTGTCCCTAATACTGACTGACTAAAATTTAATGTAATGAAATGGATTCACTAGCAGCAATTTATTTTATTGATAGTGTAATGTATATAATAATAAGTTATATATGACGAGCCTAACTAATGATGTCTTGTTATTTTCAGCTGGGGTAATAAGCACAGTAGTGCCAGATTCACCACACAAAATATTTATTGGGGGCTTGCCCAATTACTTGAATGAAGACCAAGTAAGTAAACATTTTTCTTTCAACCAATTTATAGAATTAAAACATGGTTATTGTTGCAAATATTATGTCCTTATTAACAACACCTCTATTTGTTGTCTGTAAGCTTCAATGTTCACAAAAACTATAAAATATTTGCAACATAATGGTTAAATTTAAAAAACTTTCTACTTATGAAACACTGTTTGTGAGATTACCTATTTATTTATTGATATGCATATTTATCTGATTACACCTAGAAATCCTTAAAAATGTATTTTTTTAACTTTGTTTCATGGGTAGAACCAACATAATTGCTTTGATTTAAATATACTAAATATTATGCTCTCTTGAAATATTATTATATTTTCACCATAATATGAATTCGTAAAGTGCTATTCACAAATATTAGACACAGTTAGTTTTCTACAGATATTCAATATTGTGGTGGTGTCTTACTATTTGTGGATAGCACAACAATACCAAACTTGATAATATCTAGTTTTCATTTTGCAAAATTATATTTTCCAGGTCAGTACCCAGACTTCATGACCATAACTTTTTTTGTACTTTTAGCATCCCATGCACAGGCAAAGCAAGCAAGCAACACATACAAGTTATCTGTCCGATTTAAAATACACAGTGCTTTCATCCACCTTTGTACATGTAATATTATTCTAAATATTGTTCATACTACAAAGTTTTTATAAAAGTATAGAATCCATAAAAGCCATCCAGTTAGATTTCGATCATTACTAATGACTGGTGTACAAAGGTGGCATTTTTAACAAATTCTAGACAATGACCACGGATAGGTGTCCAATACATTTAGCCAGTTCCCTGTAGGTAGCCTTGGAGCCGCATCATTTCAGGGCGAGATTCAACAGTTGACAGGGCTTCGGTGCAGCCAGCGCAGTGAGACGCGTTGTTTTTTGGTCCGTTTCAGGTATTTTCAGGTACCCATTGCCGCGCGAGCGTGCGCAGTTTGTAGCGCACGCTCGGTCATTATGAAACAACTCACTGATAGTTTGCTTTCTGCCCCTCCCTAGCTTAGATTTGGCACATTCGCGGCCCGCGTGTCACTGTTGTCTCTCATTCTCACCTATACGTCTTGTACTTGAACGAGACGTCGGCACCTCAAGGCAAGTCTCCTCCATTCACATCTGATTGTAACATGAGGCTAGACACAGGTCAGATAACATTCAATTCTATGTATGCTGCAATTTGCTGAACAAATGTTAAAGGGAACACTAAATTTTGGAAAATGATTATTACAAAATATGAAATATACATACATTTTAATCTATATTATCCATTGTGTACAAATTATTTATTTAAAGAACCATATTTGTTGTTGGCATGCTGTAACTTATTTCTGTGTGAAACAGGTGAAAGAACTTCTGATGTCCTTTGGGCAACTTCGGGCCTTCAATTTGGTGAAGGACTCCTCTACAGGACTCAGCAAAGGCTATGCATTTGCTGAGTATGTTGACATCTCAATGACTGATCAGGTGAGACTACTTGCTAACCACTGCTGGACGTACACCTCTCCCAATAAAGCGCGCCATTTCGCCCGATCTTCGGCTGCGCGCATCCAGGTGCTGCAAGCTATTTTGAGAGTGAAGATCTCTCTATTTATATGAGTCCATATTACATATTTTTAAAATGTTTATTTATAGTTGGTATACATTTTTTGCATATGAGAATCAAATGAAAGTTCTTTTTTAGGCTATTGCCGGTTTGAATGGAATGCAACTGGGAGATAAGAAGCTCATAGTACAGCGCGCCAGTATCGGAGCCAAGAATTCTACATTAGGTATGTTTGGTAATGGTACGCATGCATTTTCTGTTATTTTTGTTGTATATTTCAGTTATTAAACATTGAATTAAAGTTACTCCCCTCCTTCCCCAGTACAGGGGTTATTTGTTGTGCATAATAGGCATTTGCTTGAAATATTAGCTCTAGTCATCAAATTTTAATTGACGCTTAATATTGAAATATGTGTTGTGTCGTGCTGCCGACTATTCAAAGCATGTGGTGATTTGGGGCTAAAAGTGTCTTGTATTGTTTTAAATGTTACTCAGTTAGAATATAACTTTGTTCGGTCGAAGAAATGTTTAAAATATGGAGCCTTGACGTGACCTCGAATAGGAAATACTTGTTTGAGACAAACTAAGTGCATTATAGACGCTGGGCTCCGCTAAAATATCTAAATTAAGTTGCTCCTCTCTTTCATTCATATGGAAATCAAAAGGGATGAGAGATGAATGAATTTAATTTTGAATGAATGATTAAATTCATTCATCTCTCATTCTTTTTGATGAGCGCAGCTGTCAAATTCAGCTTAATTTAAAGTAGAATGTTTTCGCATGCCCGCTAAACTAGTGTGAACTACGCGTAAAATCGATGTTTAACGTCTAAATTTAAGTTAGAGCGTAATATGTAGAATCGGGTCTGTTCTGCGTAAAGCGGCCCACACTCTTTGCCGTGCGAGCGAGTCGCAGTTATGCGTTAGAATGAGAAACAAATCACCGCGCTCACTCTAGCGTATAACTGCATCTCTCTTTGTCCGGCTTACAAGGCAGACATGTGTAGCCCGTTGCTACTTTAACTTAAACGCTACTTTGATGAAGGCCCTTCCCATCCCAATCCGTATGTTGTCAAGTGTACGGGCTATTTCCCGCACCCCACTACGCGGTTCCGCCGCCGTCCCAAACATATCCTTTCCGAACGTGACGACGAAATCACTGATGCAGTTAAAGCAGTCAAAGAATTTAGATTACACCTTACAGAATGCCCTTCTGGTAGTGAATACCCTTCAGGTAACAATTACCCTTCAGGTAACAATGCCCGCACCCGCCGGCGGGGGCGCGGCCAGAACCAAAATCAAAATTGAGAATCAGAGACGGAGCCCCTCAGGCGTCGTCTCCTTCACGATATTTTCAATATCAACGCGCTAGGCCGTGGTCCGAGGCTCCCTCGAGCCGCCCCTAGACGCGTTGGTATATGACTTTTTTTTTTTGGGGTAGAGTCTTCCACTCCCCCGCCAGTCCGGTGAAGCTTGATTTGTCGTACCTTTTCGACACAAGCATAGGTCAATTCAAAAAAAAAAAAAAAAAAAAGTGTAGCCCGTATTATGTATAGAGTGTTGAATCACAGTAAAACCAGTAAGTTATCTTCATACAAACGTGCCGCTGTCGTTTGAATGCGTGCGTCCGCGCCGCGCGCTGTGTAGTTACGCGCTGTCACGCATATTAGCATCAAATAAGGGGGCGGCAGCACAGAATACCAAATAGTAGTCCCTACAAAAGCTGCACTAGGCGACATAATTCATATAAATTGCGACCCTAGCTCCGTTATAATAAAGTGCAATTCAGATCGCACGGCGCTAGGCGAAAAGACGAAGTTGCTGCATCTCTCTCTCTCGCGTATTGCGCCACTCTACTAACACCTTTAGGGAATGGGGAATTGGGTCCGCAAAAGGCCCGAGACCGCTCGGCCGGGCGGTAGGTAGTTATAGCGCGCAAGTACATGGAGTGACGGAGGCCTGTCGGCAGTATGGGCTAAATGCAAGCGTGTGCGTGACGGCGCGCTCAAAGTCAAACCGATGCGGCCAGTTGGTATGGAGATAAGTTACTGTTGTTAGTGTTATGTGGTTGTATGAGTGTGTTTGTGTTAGCGATGACGGGCGCGGGCCCCCCACCGAGGTGCTGTGTATGTGGTACTGTATGAGTGTGTGCTGTGTATGTGGTACTGTATGAGTGTGTGTTTGTGTTAGCGATGACGGGCGCGGGCCCCCCCACCGAGGTGCTGTGTATGTGGTACTGTATGAGTGTGTGCTGTGTATGTGGTACTGTATGAGTGTGTGTTTGTGTTAGCGATGACGGGCGCGGCGCCGGTGCAGCTGCAGGTGGCGGGGCTGACGCTGGCGGGCGCGGGCCCCCCCACCGAGGTGCTGTGTATGTGTGTATGTGGTACTGTATGAGTGTGTGTTTGTGTTAGCGATGACGGGCGCGGCGCCGGTGCAGCTGCAGGTGGCGGGGCTGACGCTGGCGGGCGCGGGCCCCCCCACCGAGGTGCTGTGTATGTGGTACTGTATGAGTGTGTGTTTGTGTTAGCGATGACGGGCGCGGCGCCGGTGCAGCTGCAGGTGGCGGGGCTGACGCTGGCGGGCGCGGGCCCCCCCACCGAGGTGCTGTGTATGTGGTACTGTATGAGTGTGTGTTTGTGTTAGCGATGACGGGCGCGGCGCCGGTGCAGCTGCAGGTGGCGGGGCTGACGCTGGCGGGCGCGGGCCCCCCCACCGAGGTGCTGTGTATGTGGTACTGTATGAGTGTGTGTTTGTGTTAGCGATGACGGGCGCGGCGCCGGTGCAGCTGCAGGTGGCGGGGCTGACGCTGGCGGGCGCGGGCCCCCCCACCGAGGTGCTGTGTATGTGGTACTGTATGAGTGTGTGTTTGTGTTAGCGATGACGGGCGCGGCGCCGGTGCAGCTGCAGGTGGCGGGGCTGACGCTGGCGGGCGCGGGCCCCCCCACCGAGGTGCTGTGTATGTGGTACTGTATGAGTGTGTGTTTGTGTTAGCGATGACGGGCGCGGCGCCGGTGCAGCTGCAGGTGGCGGGGCTGACGCTGGCGGGCGCGGGCCCCCCCACCGAGGTGCTGTGCCTGCTCAACATGGTCACCCCCGACGAGCTGCGCGACGAGGAGGAGTATGAGGACATACTCGAGGACATCAAGTAAGTTAACACACACACATATAATACCGTCCTCTTTTTACACGCTTTATATTAGCTTCGCTTGTAAGTAACTGTATGTAAGAAAATCATAAAACAACATGAGGCAGCAGGCTGAGGCAATGTGCCTCGGGTCGAGCCACGAAAAACAAAATGGCGCCACGCCGTATCCACAGCTGATTTATGTCTGCGTCTGTCCTGTCCGCCATTTTAAATCCTGATCACGCACGACAAAAAAAGATGTCAAAATTTCGTAATCCTATATCAACCAAAGACATTGTGCGTGACTCGCTAAAGCCGTGCTCAAATCACGTCCACACTTGCGAGGCACGGACACCGAGGCGCCTTTGAGTACAGTCAAAAAACCGACACCGAATGGCTCACGCCGCGGCAGCCTCGCTTGAGGCACGCCTCAGGCTGAGGCAGGTACGCACTTGAGGCAACAGGGCGAGCCGTGCGTGCCTCAGGCGAGGCTGCCTCTAGTCCGTACGCACCTTTGGAATCTTAATTTGACCCACTTCCCGGTCTTCGATTAGGATGAAATTTTGCACACGCTCTGAGTTCTGATGACAATACATGACTAGCTAAGAAACGTAATTACAAACCCAACATGGCGGCCTCCCCAAGAGTGCGGACTGGCTGTTTGAAATCCACCCCCAATGATATGTGAGGTTCAAGCTATAATCCTCCCCTATGAAACCTTAATGAAATTAAATTTTGACTATGCCAAAAAATGGTATTGAAATAGTAGTAAATACTATCATTGTAAGAAAAATTAGTATTGTTATGATTCTGAAGATATAGCTATAGTTTGGGGAGGATTATAGCTGGATGTTCAAGCTATAATCCTCCCCAAACTATAGCTATATCTTCAGAATCATAACAATACTAATTTTTCTTACAATGATAGTATTTACTACTATTTCAATACCATTTTTTGGCATAGTCAAAATTTAATTTCATTAAGGTTTCATAGGGGAGGATTATAGCTTGAACCACACAATGATATGGGTATCAAATGAAAGGGTTTGCTGTCAGAAATACTAAAAAAAATAGTCACG
>CAOKYR010000156.1:0-17046 GCA_948473455.1 Teleiodes luculella | reverse complement strand
TATCGATTTAACCATGATGATGGTACCAAAGATAAACTACTTATTCAGACCAAAAATAATCATACATACTATCGAGAACTTAGTGAATGGGGCTAATAAAAACCTAACCACTACCTTTTTTTTAAAAACATCACTCAACTAACAAAACTGCCCTAAAGGCAACGACCAAATGGATGCCTTGAGACGCTTGTAGGCAAATTGACTGTTTATCAGGCCATGATAAATCTAACTACCCTAAACATTTATAAATGACAAGAACGCGAGTGAAAATATAAAAATAACTACTTACTGCTCGATATCTATCCGCCTTCTTATAGACTATTTAAAAACCCAAATTAATCCTAAACATTAACTAAAATCATCGTTGAAGCAATATTTACCAAATATTGATAAACTTACGGCATATCGTTCCTAAACTTATTTTTTGTATTACGAAGTAATATGATAATTATTTTTTAAGATTGTTGTTTTATTATCAGATTGTGAACACAGTGGCAGCATTAGGTAGTTCATTAAAGCCAAATCTTATGAATGAATTGTATTATTGTGTGATGCTTTAATTTATATTATTATGTTCAAATTTGGTATGTGACAGTGACACGTGCTCTCCGCTGCTCTTTTAAAATAGTAATTCCAATTTGTATCTAGAACTGTATTACTGAGGTAATAAGTAGGTAATCTTATAGCTAGATTGTATATTCCAATAAATGTAAGACTTGGTAACCACACATTGGTGCAGTAAGAGAAACTAAGTTAAAATTATGTAGAATTGTTGATTAATTAAACATGTATGATAATTTTATGTGGTTCTTACGGAATTAGGCAATAATTATACCTTAACGTGGTAATTTGTATGTATGTACATATTGTGATATTGTAAATTAAATTATATTTTATCAATAAATCAAACTTATGCCAGTACATTTTTGTTTTACAACTAAACATTACTCATCATTTGTTCATATTTCATGTTGGGAGAACTGAATCAAATCACAAATATAGCAAAATAATTTTATATTAAAATAATCTTAATCAATGAACGTAGTGTAAAATATAAAATGTTCAAGACGTAATACACAGACATACATTTACACAAATAATGGCTTATCAAATTAACATTTCCAGAGTAAATTAACAATATCATTCATAATTATTTTCCTTATTTTATTGCTGCTAACTAATAACAAAAGCTGCATTAATGGCAATTATAATATTACCTTGCGATTACTCGACATATTATATCAGTATTAGTGTACTCACCTATTTATTTGACATATTATTTTTACAAATAAGTTTTTACCACACGTTTTTAAAAAATGCGGTTCTTTACTTGTTTGTCAGGATCTTGTTTTTTTTCTGTTACGTAGCTTGAACTTCGACAATGGCACGAGTATTTGTTTGTGCAATATCTGCGACACAAATATCAATAAATATTAAATTGATTACGATTTTTTGTTTAGAGGCTGCCACACACCGGATACGTCTGCAGCACGACGCGTTGCGTCTGCAGCACCGCGCAACAGTGGCCGTTCACACAGTATCGCAGACGCATGCAGCAGCGCGGTGTCAGTGTCAATAGGAAATCCCGTGTAATACAACCTTATACAACGTTTACGTCCGCCTTCGCGCGTGCGACGTTCCCGTTCCGGTGCCGCGCGCGCCAATTCGGTCACAAATATCACAAATATAAAGGAAAATGCACGATATTTTTTACGCAACTGACATATTGATTCGTAACCATGGTAACCCATGTCAGTTTGTGTTGTGTTCGTGCCGTGCGTCTGCTGCACGCAGACGTGCTGCATTGCGTCTGCGACACTTTCAGTGTGAACGTTGTATTTCAGGTTAATACATTACAGATCGTGTCGCACGCAGATGCAACGCAATGCGTATCCGGTGTGTGGCAGCCATCGACGACATAGCCCAATAGACGCCTAATGTTCACATTTCTCCAAACAAATAATTCTGTCAAAGCGTTGAGGAATGCGGATCGGGGGGAGCGGTAAATAGTGCAAGCTGATTGGCGCACGCATGACATGCGCATGACGTAAATGACAACTAGTGTTGTGTAGTGAAGAAAGTTACTGCTCGTGAAAAGTACTGATACTAGTAATTATTGTAACTGTTACTGATACTAATGGTTATAAATGTAAGAGGCCGAGTTTTATCTTTAAAAACATGAACAACTTAAGGAACATGTAGCTAATGCACGTATTTTACTTTATAAATTATTTGAATACTTGTTAATTTTTATTCATACATTTAGGTACTCTTTTAAAATTATACTATTTATTATAAAACTAACAGTTTTCCCTTTTTTCTTATTTCTTCTAATGTGGAACCTTCCGCGAAATTATGAAAAAAAATAATTAGGCATATCAGTAAAGCTTTTCTCAACCGAGAGAAATAGGGGTTCATTTATATATATATTTAAAATAACTTGCGTTAATTTATTTGTAATGTACTTTTTTTTTTTATTATCAGTAATTACGTAACATACTGCTACTAAATACTTGTACTAGTTACACCGCGCATCCGTTGAGTAGTGGTACAACCCTATTTACAAGTGACAGATGAAAGAAAAGGATGGCAATAACAATTTACTACTTGAAAAAAAGAGACGGAGTGATAAACGATATCAACGCCAACCAGTTAAGTTTGACCTTTGAATTCTATTAAGATTGAATCTGTAATAATGAAATCAATTAACTTACCTATGCATTTTATGCCGTCTGTTTTAAAATTAGAGGTTTGGTTACATTTTCCACACCATCTTATATAACAAGGAGCCATATTATTGTCTTAAGTTTTTTTTGGGTTATAAACGCAGGAGATGTTCACGGGTCACGGAAGTGGTCGGTACTAAGGTAGATTTTGTTCGCGGTGTCTTATGTAAGACTTATAAGTCTAACGTGTTGCCAGAAAGTGTTCGCCTTGCATTAGGCGTCTATTGGGCTATGTCGTCGATGGTGGCAGCCTTAAAGCTTAGGCGCTTAAAATTCTTAGTGTTGTAAAAAGTATGTTATTAAAGTATAGTGATAAAAGGCCCATATCCAACAACTTGTGTGGTTTATAGCCGAGATGACAAGATGACAAGACATACTTAAACTACTGAGGACAACAGCGTTACGTTCAGAATTAGCGCCGCTGTTGCACCGACAGCTCAGGGCAGGATCGTTCAACGGGCCGATACATGCCGTCTCACTCGCACGCAGGACGTTCGTATTTTATACCTCTTAGGTCGTTCTGACTAGTTAGCCTGTCTATCAGAGTGGAAACTGAAGTATCCACTTTATAAGTTAGTTAGATAGAAACGCTCTTAAATTAATACCTATATAGTGTAAGCGAATTGCTGTTGCGAATACGATATATCATATTTGTGTACAAAAATATTCTAATATACAAGTGCAATTTGAAATACAATGAGTAGTCGATATGACAAAAATGAAATGCTTCACGTTTGCGTTTAACTGGCTATCCAATGAACATCATATTGTACTTATTTCAATAGTAGGTTTGTGGAGGAGCGGCGCCGGCGGTGTGTATGGCCGGTGGTGTTGTGGTGTGGTTCAGCGCACACGGACACGCGTGCCAACTCCTATGGTACTGCGTGCTCTAACAAAACGAGGTATTCTCATTGTCACGTGGCGCTAAAGCGTCTACTCCATCAACGATAGACATAGATCAAAATATATAAATTAGCAAGATAACTAGATTTTCAATGTGAATTCTAGTTGAAGATGTAAAGATATATCAGCGTCACGTGACTTTGGTTGACTTGGGGGAATGCGGCTGACAGTATGTGGTAGTTAGCACGGCAGGTAGCACGTTGGTGTAGCGTGTGGTGGTGGTAGTGGTGGTGGCTAGTTGGCTAGTTGGCTACTGCATGGAGAAGTTCTGCGTGAAGTCGTACTCGATGGTGGGGATGACGGTCTGCACGAACTTGAGGAACACGATGAGGTAGCAGTGCACGCCCAGCTCGCCGCCCGCCTCCGCCACCGTCGACAGGATCTTCTTCATCACCTCCGCGTGCCTGCAACCATAAACTCTACTATAACACTACACTACACACTACACACTACACTGCTGGACGGCCTCTTCTTGAGAACATTTGCCCAAACTCACAAGGAGGCGAATGGTGAGTTATGGCTGCCTTCCAACAAAACGGAGAAGCACTGCTGGAAGTTGACTGCACACAAAATGTATTAATTATGATGTAAGTAAGTTTGGCTTTAAACTTAGCGTGCGGGTTTAGAAAGGGAGTTGTAGCCATAACTTTTGGTTTCCATTGATGTTACACGAGCCACGTCAGATAGTTTATGCGGCGCGATAACTCTGACACGATTAATGCCTGTCGACCTGTCGACGATAAACATATTCTTTATGAAGATTTAAAATGTGGAAGAAGATCATTAGCTTGTGATAAGCGTGTTTGGTATCGGCACAGGTGAGAGTAAGTAGGTGTGTGTGTGTGTGTGTGTGTGTGTGTGTGTGTGTGTGTGTGTGTGTGTGGAGAGGTGTGGGTGCGCCTCCATGGTGACGGTCTGTGTGTGTGTGTGTGTGTGTGTGTGTGTGTGTGTGTATGTATGTGTGCGTGCGCGTGTGTGCGTGTTACCGGCAGGGGTGCACGGAAGCCATGTTCCCGGCGGAGAGGTGTGGGTGCGCCTCCATGGTGACGGTCTGTGGGTGGGTGTTACCGGCAGGGGTGCACGGAGGCCATGTTACCGGCGGAGACATGTGGGTGCGCCTCCATGGTGACAGTCTGTGGGTGTGTGTGTATGTGTGTGTGTTACCGGCAGGGGTGTACGGAGGCCATGTTCCCCGCGGAGAGGTGTGGGTGCGCCTCCATGGTGACGGTCTGTGGGTGTGTGTGTGTGTGTGTGTTACCGGCAGGGGTGTACGGAGGCCATGTTCCCCGCGGAGAGGTGTGGGTGCGCCTCCATGGTGACGGTCTGTGGGTGTGTGTGTGTGTGTGTGTTACCGGCAGGGGTGTACGGAGGCCATGTTCCCCGCAGAGAGGTGTGGGTGCGCCTCCATGGTGACGGTCTGTGGGTGTGTGTGTGTGTGTGTGTTACCGGCAGGGGTGTACGGAGGCCATGTTCCCCGCAGAGAGGTGTGGGTGCGCCTCCATGGTGACGGTCTTCTTGGCGTGGTCCTGCGACACGTCCTCGTACATCTGCTGCACGCTCAGCGGAGAGTGCTCCTGCAACACACACACATACACATTCATAACATTATTTGCTTTAGTACTTTTGATTAATTTAAAAAGACACTTATGTAAAAAATAAGCACGCGTCCTAAAAAAATATTTATTTTTGACTCAATTGAGTATTTAAATCTGACTTGTAGTAGAGGAAGCCACGATGCTAAATTGGCAGCTACTTTTGGAACCTACTGCAATCGAAAGAATAGTTAATGAAAAGGTTAAAAAAATTACAAAGAATAAAGGTTATATGATCTCTGATGTTTCTTTTTTAGTGGTTTTCAAAACATCTATAGATTTTCAAAAATGTATAAACGAATCATTTATTACCTACATAGAATTACTGGAGCAAGTCAGATATTGATGTATGAATCGTGTAAGTAACGTGTCTCTGATAACAAGGCAAGGATATGTTGCAAATTGCGAACGCACCTACCATAAAGATGTAGAGGCGGCTATTTTCCGTTGGGTTGGTAAGCTTTAATTTTGACGTGGAAGAAAAGACACGCTAGAGTAACTCCCGAATTCTCCTCTTGGGCTGCCCACTTTTGCTTTATTTAATTTTATATAGTCCACGGACTTTACGGGAAATTTATTTAACACAAGCTGTCCGCCCGCGGCTGCGCCCGCGTTGTTTTTTTACTTTTCTGTGCAGTTTCCCATAGGAATAAGATATTTCACAGAAGACAGCCAAATCGTGAACTCGCCTCGACGACGAAAATTGATTTTGTAAAATCTTACTTCGAATATTTAAAAACATTTTGAATTTTTTGAATTTCCTGCGGTAAAAACTGTCGAAGATGTTGATCGGGGATATAAGGTATCACCATACAAAATTTCATTCAAATCGGTCCAACAGTTTTGAAGATTAGCCCGTACAAACAGACAAACAAAAAACTTGAAAAAATCTGGATTTGTTCTAATTACTTTTAACATCCCCCTGACTCGGTTTTTAACAAAAAAAAACTATATACAGTTTTTCGACCTCTACAGTTTTATTAGATAGAAGGGAAGTCAACTGTAAAAAAAGTACAATCATCATACGAGACGAGTATACCTACTAGAGACGAAATGTATTATTTATATAAATGCTAAGAAATTAAAACACAGTTTACCTCATCGTAGCCGACGATCCAGAGGCGCGGCGTCTGGTAGTACTTGTCATAGGTGATGTGCAGGTCGTAGGTGCGCGTGCGCAGGATCTCCCCCTCCCCCGAACCCGACCCCGCCCCCGCCCCGCCCGCGCGCTTCTCCTTCTGGGGCGCCAGGGCAACTGACTGGAATGTACCAAGTCAACATTATAAACCAAGTCTAGAAGAAAATTTAACCAGGGATGTTCCTGGACAGCCATAATGTAAAAAAAAACTTTTTTGACATGCTCTGTTTAGAATGAGACCAGGATCTGTCGTGTCACCTAGATGATTGATTTTGTTTGAGTTATCTAGTGGTGTAACACCCTCCAAAGGCACGCACCGGGTCGAGCTGGTCCAGCAGCCCCGACTCCTGGAAGTGCTCCATGTCCTCGGCCTCGTCATCGTCTTCGTCGTCCTCGCTGCCCGCGCCCCCCGCGCCCCCAGCGCCCCCAGCGCCGCCCTCCTCTGCCGCCTCTAGCGTCATCTCGCAAACCTACAATCAAATAACAGAGGTATACATTGAACAGTTTGAGGTATCAACAACTGTAAGAAACTTGATATTGATTAACATTATGGAGGAGGATACTGCCTCATCTAATTCTCACGAGAAAATATTTTATCGGGGGCGGAAGGGAGACAAGGCGTAGTTTTGTAGCGTCTATCTATTATAAGTACTGTGATCCTATTGAGGAACATTTTATTGTGGCAGGATTCTCACAACACTTTGACATTCCCATGTCTGTACAAAATCACGCTGAAAGGGCGAAAGGTAAGTAAGTATGTATGAGTATAGTTGTGCCAACCTTTTCTTCAATATTAATGGCGCCTGTCTCCGTGTCGTAATGGTGTGTGTCCACCCAGCCACCTTCGCCGTCGTTGTCTTCCTCTATTATCTTCTCTTTGTCTTCACAATATTCAATCTGGGAGTGAGGCAAGGCAAGTCAGTAATTATAATAAATGTTATGATTTTATTCTATGGAATTTATAAAAAGCATTTGTCTTTGTCCTTGATATTTCTATCGCGATCAGTTTCAATCTGGTTCCTCTGGGTTAAAACTAATACATTTTCATCATATTAATTGTCACACTAGTTCACAAAACATACTTGTCTATCTCGTTCTAAACATTCAGCAATGGGGATTCATTTATCAGGATATCTGTATTGTGTGGAGTGTTATCAATGGATGGCAGCAACTGGTACATATGGCTGAAGATCAGGCCATGTGGCAAGCATTGCAAGAGGCTTATGTACAGTAGTGGGCTGTAAATGATGATGATGGATGAACCTGTTTGCATCTCCGGTAGCAGGGCACGTTCCTGGTGATGAGGAACTGCTTGTCGGGCGGCAGGTAGGGCCGCGCGCGGCCGTCCTCCCCCCGCGCCCACGCCCACGTGGGGCAGTGGTGCACCAGGTGGTCTCCCGCCGCCACGAACTCCTCCGGCGTTAGAACACCCGTCTCTTGGAACTTCGACTCCTAACAATGTAAAGTACCATATATATTTAGCTGTGATCTTGGGTGAGTCATAGCCACATCTTTCTCTTTAAAATCAAAATCATCATGGTTATTAGGAAACGCTAAGGGCTGATTATGATTTGATTGAAAATCGGGTAATTCTAAAGACTCCTTCAACCAGAAACAACTTATTCTACTGGCTGCGAAAAAGTTTGCTAAGCAAATAAATATAAATAAAAATGTTAACACATTTCATTACTTGAATTCCAATATCATGTAATACCATTTGCTAGCAAATTTTATGATGTACAAATTTGAATAGAATAGAATAGAATAGAATATACTTTATTGCACACCAGTAGTAAATTGAATGGATATTTGAATAAGAAGTAAAAGATACAATGTTATTGTGTAATGTGTATCTAAGTACACAGAGAGATATGACAAACATGATACATTTTTAATAGAAGCCTGTTGTATTTCCTAATTTCTATAGTCCTAAAGTTGATTATCCCAACATCATTTTCCGAACTTGGTACGAACACCTTAACATGCAAAAAAGGTGGTCTTTTTATAACCAAATTTGTTGATTTTAGAAAATTAATTTCAAAAACTATGTGTCTCCTAGACTTGAAACTTTGCATAAATGCCTCTTAAATATAGACCTCTTAGCCATAAAATCATGAACCGCCAAAGCCTGGGATGTAAGGAAAATTTAGCCTATTTTATACGAAATTTCGGTCAGAGAATCAACTTCGGTTTCTGTTGTTTCCAATCTTTTTATCATTGTGGACATAACACAAAGGGTTGTTGATGTTGATTAGTGTAGTTAATTTACAGACCTTCAGCACCGGCGTCAGATAACCCGCGACGCCCAGGGCAGTGCCCTTCACCGTGTTTACAATACTTTGCATTGCGCCGCGTTAAGTGACCTCTCTATGTATTTCACTTGAACATAGGTAAATTCAACACGCACTCCGCAATAATAACTTGAACCGTCACACAAAGTCACAAAAGAACTTGCGTTTTTCTAGTTTTTGTCAACCAATCAATCACTTTAACTTGTTGATCAGCTGTTTCTTGATTGACAAACAAAACCGATTTTTTTGTTTTTGTTTCTTGTTCAGCGCTAGTTTTAAGCCCGCTCTACACTCTGGAGTTTTGCCGAGAGGTTAAACTTTTGTTGGAAAGTGTAACGTGGTGTAGTGTAATTATATACGCAATATTCAATATACGCACTACCACTACCCAATGTATATTACACAGTATAAATATAGTATGACACTACACCTACCTACACAAACAACCCAACTACATACATTACATTACATACAGACAGGCAGGCAGTCATTATCACCATTATAGAACAGGCTGTGTAAAATGTAGTTTGATAGCCTTTTTGCAAGTTTTAATTTAAGAGTAAAAACTGTCAATCAGCCTGACTGACAGCGACAGCCAGCCAGTCAGAGTCAGACCTAAACTGGAAAAAATTGATCGAGTTCTTTTCTTGTGAATACGCAAAATAATGATTTTATTTTCTTAAAGCTTTAGCAACTTTGTAAATTCACGTAATTTAGTTTGCTCAAGTACAATACAAGAGACAGTTTTTAGCCATGGAGGATGTATTAGATGAAGTGGTTTCGTCGGAGGACTTGCAGGTAGTTTGCACAATGTTGTTTTGTGTTTTGTCATTCCGTGTGAGAGTGCATTATAATTGAATGTATTGTGTTGTAGAAGTTTGAGCGTGTATTCCACGAGCAGCTGCACCAGGGCAAGGTGACTCACAAGGCGCAGTTCGAATACGCATGGTGCCTCGTCCGGAGCAAGTATCCTACTGATATTAGAAAGGTGATTATTTTTATTTTTCTTTTATTATTAGTTACGAGGTAATTGAAAAATTATCTCACGAGTGACGTGTGTGAATCACATTATGTATTGTAAAAAAGTAGGTATTAAATTGATTTTCAATTACTAAAGGAAAGCACAAAGTGAGTAGGTATTTTGACTAATCATATTCAATAACATCTTAACAATAAATAGTATAGACTATAGTTTTGCTTCTTATTGATTTCTTCTTATCTTCATCATCATACGTAATGTTTATTGGTATTAATGTTTGTAAATGAGTGTTTATTTTTGTTGTGGTGCAGGGTATTTTACTACTGAAGGAGCTGTTCAACTCTCACCCGGATGGCAAGCGCGACTACCTGTTCTATTTAGCCATTGGCAATGCCAGGATCAAAGAGTACAACAAAGCACTGCATTATGTGAAGGCATTCCTTGAAATTGAGCCTGCCAACCAACAAGTATTAGCTCTTGAAGTAAGTAAACTTATACAAGTAATTTTTTTTTTCTATTTTCCATCTGCAATCAGCTTTTCCTCTTCAGCCTTCAACAGATTTCTTGAACCTTTCATGTCGTTGGAGGCCAGCATCCAGTGATGCAGATCCTCTTCATTTTCATTGTTGGTACCGTTTCAAACGGGACCCTCCCCCTTGAACATTAGCAAGAGCACTTGCTAGGATGTTGATGTGTTGTTCCGGTCGCTGCTGGTATCGTTCACACTGGTTTTTGACCCTTGCACACATTGGAAGTGTAAGTGGCATTAACTATCTGAATTGAAGAACTTAAATAATCATTACTTGTTATTTATAAATTAGACAGACATTATTATAGTTATCATTATTTATTATTATTATATTATAGTGTTTAATATCCACCGACAACTTGTATTGTATTGTATTGTATAAAGTTTGAGGACATTTGTAGTACAATCATCAAAGTATTGTTTTAAAATGGAATATTCATAAATTTTTATTTTTTATTGTGTGGCGTCTTCTTCAATGACCCACCTCACAAACTCTTGGTGTCCTTGTGCCACCCAATTCTTTAATGTATGCATTTAATAACTATTTATGTAGAAAATGCCCAAGACATGGTTTAATAATAACAATAATAAATCCAATAAATAACAAGCCCAATAAATGTAGTAATCAAAATATAGACAAATATGTAATACAAAGTACTGCCATAAATGGTCACCAAACTTTGTTAATCTTATCTTCATTAGCTGCAGTTGTCTATATAATAAATTGTGAATGAAACAGTACACCTGTTGTCTTGATTGTATCTATCAGAGATGTTGTTATGTCAATAAACTGAATCTAATCTAAACCTTGACACCTTTATCTACTAAAATTGTATGATTCATATACTTAGATACATGAAGTCACAGAAATTACTGAAGGAAACGGTAAATAATGATAATCCCTAATACAAAATTACCTAACGACATTGACATTACGAAACGCGCGTAGAATTGTGCTAAAAGTTAACAGACTACTCGAAAATTCATGGACCAATCGATGTCCACCCTTTGACCACGCGACGTTCACAAGGAACAACGCATTGTCCACCAGTGGACCACCTGGCGACATCGAACGACGAGGTGGTGCTGGTCGAGTATCGGGTGGGTTTAATGAAGCCTTTGAACTTCTTTGATATGTTTGTTTGTTTGTTTGAATTCGCTTCGAGGCGCCGCGCCCCTAGCCTTAATGTTTTGATTAGTAAATCCAGTGTTAGTGGAATGTATGTGGATGTATTTTCAGCGTCAGATCAACAAGCGCATGGAGAAGGAGGGTCTGCTGGGCATGGCGGTGGCGGGCGGCGCCGTGCTGGCCATCGGCGGGCTCGTGGGGCTCGGCATCGCGCTCGCCAGCAAGAAATAGCCCTGGCCGCTGCTGTGAGTACACACACACTACACTACACTACATTACACGCCATACTTTTTGATGCCGTTCTTTAAAAAAAAATTTAATGGGTTTCGGATGTCAAGACTGTCCACTTTTCAAAGTAATGAGTTTGGTCAGTCTTAGTCAGGCACACATAGCGGGCGAGATGAGGCCGAATTTATACAAACTTAAACATATAAAAAATCCCCTTAACTTTTAAATTAATGACTTAAATAAAATAAAAGTAACAATTTGATCTACTCATAATCAACAGTCATAACAATCCACTGTTAGATATATCCCAATATGACTTTCAGGATAGGTATATGGAGACAGAAAAGACTAGACGTGGGTCAAGACGCTCGTATCATTTGTGTTTGTGACCTCCGCTCATCTGCGAGGTTTGTGTCTAGGATGTACACTTCGCGTGTCAACATTACTCATTATTGAGTAATCTTGTCGATGACGTCGCCAGTCGCCACCAGCTCGCATCACTCGGACACACTAAACTATACTAAATATCTATATAACTGTTTATTATTGGTCTATTGGCAATAAAATATTTTATATTTATATATTTTTAATATCTAAGTACAAGTATCTTGTATTGTTGGTGGCGCGTAGAAATAAGTAGTTTGGAGTAGCAGTTTGAAGATGCAGGGTTTATTGTTGCAGAATGAATGCCATCGTAGGCATTCATTGGCTCCTCAGCAAGCGGCCGCCTGGGGGGGATAGCCACTAGCCACTAGCCACTAGCCACTAGCCGCGTACGCAGCCTCGCGTGACACCGCTCTACTGGACGGTGGACGCTTATACGTTATACCACTTATGACATTCGATCTTCAATCACTACGTTTTATAACAAACCTTAATATAACAAAATAATGGAATAAACAAATAAAATATTTTGTAAACAGGATAATTTCAAAAGTAAATGCGTTTTGTGTTTCTATCTTTTAGATTTTGTAGTTTAGTTACAACAATTTAGTCATACGATGTAGGTAGCTGGTATTGCTACTATGTGATAAAATATGTGTAATGTACTCTATTTCTCTAGACTTAGGCACTACTTTATTTTTAAGAGCATGTGATGATTATTTAATATATTCCATTAAATAAATACGTTTTTATTTGGACATAATTTTTGTAATGTATAGTCTTTTTGTGACAAAATCAAATAACTTATTTTAGATTTTAATAATTTATGCAAATTAAATTCTGAACTGGGCAATTAACAGTAATAAGACGTATGTACCTGGTATTAAAATTTTAATTTATGACATATTATTTATTGGCCAAGGCTTTTAGTATGTAATTGTGTATGTATGACTCAAGCATGACTTGAGATATTATGTATACATAAATCTTTGTACACAATCGGAGATCGCGCACAAACGTTTTGGCAACTCGCCGCATACACCTAAGTAGTGTCTGTCATCGAATAATGCCTTTTGTATATTTGTAAATGTTCAATAAACTTACACTTATTGTTATGATTCACGACTTTTTCAAATTGTTGTTTTTGTTCAAATACAAAACGCAAATAATCATGAGCAGTCTGTCAGTCCACTGCTGGACGCAGGCCTGTCCCAAGTCCCATCCCATTGTACTTGGTATTTCCACATGCAGTGGCTGCAATGGCTGGTGCCAGCTACTCTGCTTCTGTCCTCCCCCCCCCCTTTTGCCTAGCCGGTCGGGCTCCCCTCGAGCCGTCTGCCTCATCGGTTATAGTCTGTACAAAATGCTTTGCTCAAATTAGTGTCCCGAGTTTGTAATCCCTAACCTTTTGGTACTACGATGGAAATGCATGCATTAGGCCTCGTTTAAGGAGACGCGGGGCGTTGCGCGGCTCGTTGGACTTACCATACCATACATTTGAACTCGCGCGGTCAATTCAAACATGCGCGCGGCTCTCCTTAAACGAGGCCTTAGTATTAAGTATAAAGAAGTACATACAGCGTATTTGATAATAGTTCGGCTAGACTAGAGAAACATGCATGATAATCACCTTGGGTTGAATGAAATAATTATAAGTTATATATACCTCTCTATTTATGTATAAACGTATGTAAATGGATTTATTGTTATTATTATCTATCATATTCGAGCTCTGTCTAGTTTGGGACCAGGTGGCTTGTGTGTGTGATGTTGTCACGTGTTATGAAACTGGGATTAAAGGAAACAGGCAAAAAGCAAATAACAGTCGTCCAAAACAATAATTTGTTTATTGTTGTATAATAATGAAGTGAAGCGTCATACAGCTAGTACTAACGTACAGAGGAGCAGGGGGCTTGCCGCCCTCCCCTAACAAATACAAAACGCTCATATAAATAATAAAAACAACACAATCACCAACCGAGTGGAGTCCTAACATTACCGTGAGTCACCCATCAGTCACTAACATAAAATGACACAAAACCATGGCACAACTAACGGAGCGCCTAAAATATTTATATAGCAATTTCTTAAAAGATAATTTTAATATTATATTTTTTCAGGCGCTTTGTAATGTTTCCAACTAATCTTATAAATGCTTGCGTCCAAACAGGGTATTTGATAAAACTAAAATATAAATTTGTGCATGTTTGTAATAAGTACCTTCTGGCATAATGTTTAAACTTACAAAGTAATGAAGACTTTACGAAGAACTCTCTTTATCTTTGTATTTAGTATGCAGATTCTTTGTAAAACCGCCATCTTATAAAACTAAAAATGCAACATACGAATATTAGTGAATATACTTACCACTCCTATGCGACAGTCTCTACCTGTATCTACTTTATTATGTCAAACAACTAAAATCAAAACAGAACTTCCAAAGTTCTTTATGAGGTAACTAAACATAACATTTCTACATTGCAGAGAGCATAAATCATGACTTATAGTCCTAATTAAAATACAGTTTTCACTGGCATGTTTCTGCTAACAAACAAATGTTGACGCTGAGTAAAATATGATTTCCTTAAAAACTAAAGTCCATTTTTACACTATAAGTACTTCAACGCCATTGTATCCTATCTAGCTCTTCATTCATTTTTGTAACATGACTTGTAAATTGTGCTCTGAATAATAAAATATAACACTTCTTACTTGGAACCTGGTAACTGCTTATGTGATGTATGTACGGTGCATCTTCAACGTCTATTCGACTGAATATCGGCGACAAATCTTACAGAGATTACTCCTCTATGTACTCTAATCAAACAAAAAGCACTCGCGCTATAAACCATTAAACTTACATTATTACAGTCAAAAATAATTACTCACTATGGCAACACTGTAAACTGTCAACAAGGTTACTCTAAACATAAACCAAACTGGCGTAACTGTTCAAATCTCACTAAACTAAGTCGGGTGCGACGCGACTACCCGCGCGCATGCGCCGGCGAGGGCGGGCGGGGCGAGGGAGCGGGACGGCTAGACGAGGCTGCCACTCGCGGGACCGAGACAACCAGTCAGCCCTCCACGTCGTTAAATACGTGATTGCTCCATGTTTGGAGACGCCTCAAAAAAATTGTTATGCATTATTTAAAATGAAAATCTGTAGCAAATATTAATTTAATGCTAGTAAGGTAATTTATTTTTTCATTAAATATTTATGATGAGTATTGGATAATAAGATGGAGATGAGGAGTCGGTTTTCAATTAAATACTTTCAAAACATATTTTTTGATAGTATGTAGGTACTGTACCACCCCTTCGTTTCCCGCGCGCCCGTGACGTCACACCGCGCTTCTCATATAAAAGGTTAAATGCTTCTCCTATTGCTCTAATTACTTAAATATTGTGAATTCTAAGTTCAGGGAAGTAAATATAATTTGTGACTCGCTTACAAATAGTCTTAGGATATACTAAATAACTATAACATTGTACTCTAAAAAATATGTATAAGTATTGAAGGCTAATATGAGATTGTAATCACAGTAATTGTTATTTAAGTAACGAGCCCACATGATTACTACAATAAACCTCATCGGCCTGTGTCCGTCCCGTCGCCGCGGCGCCGCACCCGGCCTTGCGCGGCCCGCGGTGGTCGGCGCCGGCGGCGACGAGCTACATCTCACACCACATATTATTTACACGAATCGAAGGCAACATCAAGGTATACTTTATTATTGCTTTTGTTTCTATCTGATTATTTGTATGTACTTTATCATATCACCACAACTTATTTACAACTCGACAACTTATAATTTTGAACTGTGTTCGGCGCACGCGCCTCTCCTTGAATATCTTATCAGTCTCAAGGCAGCTTGCCGACTCACTCAGCCCGAAGGTTGTCGTATAACAAAGTTCAATATTATTGCTAAAACAGTAACAGCCGTGTTACTTATATAAATCGCGCAGCTTCACGACCAATAGCTTTTTATGAAACAATATATGAATCCATTTAGGTAGGTATATTAATTATAATTTTATATAATAGTAAGAATTTAAGCTCTGTCTTATTTGTTCGTATACAAAGATATAATAGTGAGCCACGCTGGGCGGCGCGGCCGGTGTGCATCTATGCGGGACCGGTAACATCTACGGGCAGCACTAACATCACCTAATGACTTGCATATATTTACCTACGATATATTCTATAGTATATATATAAATGCAATCTGCAAAATGCATAAAACAACAGTTATTATATCTATAAATTGTATAAAATATTAAATAAAATCTATTGAAGTGAGGTAGATGGATGGAATTTCACATTTGTGTGGATATTTAATAACGCAGCCGAGTTGGCCCAATGCTGAGGTAGATGGATGGAATAACTATGTACAGGTCCAGCTACGGAGTGGCGGGGACCTCGCACCGACTTGTCACTACTCTATGTCTAGCTATACATATAGGTACAGTGGCTACGTGGGGCTGTGCTGCTGCTCCGGCGACTACGGCCGATAACACTAACATTACATTTACATTACATATCGGAAATGGCACCAACGACATTCCACGGGTCAACAATTAAACCGTTACTAGATTAACCGCAAAACGAACCGATCGGCTATCGACCACAAAACATAACACTCAAGCACCGTTTGAAAACCTTCAACAAAACATCGTCCTAGGAGGGAGTGGAGGCGCGGGGCGCGGCGGCGCGGCATTTCATGACGCGACGGCCTTGCGCTCCGAGTCCGAGTAGTCGCCGTCGTCGCGCCCCCCGTCCCCGCCGTCCGCCGCGTCCCCCGCGTCCCCCGCGTCGTCGCGTCCCTCGCGCTCGCCCTCGTAGTAGCGGTGGGCGTCGTGGGCGCTCCTCGGGCGCTCCCTGCCCAGGTCGAGCGGCTCGTCGGCGTCGCGGCCGATGTCCGGCTTGCCGGTGCCGGCGCCGTCCGTGTACTGGCGCTGCATCTGCTTGAGGTAGCGGTGGTGCGCCAGCGCGGCGGGCGGCGGCGGCAGCGACCCCAGCTGCGGGGACTGCTCCTCGTACGTCTTCCGCTCCATGTGCAGCGCGCTCATCTGCGCCAGCTTCGCCTGGCTCATGCCTGCTGGAGTTATGACACGTTACATACAGCTCACTTTTTAAACAAGAC
>CAOKYR010000155.1:0-13360 GCA_948473455.1 Teleiodes luculella | reverse complement strand
ATATCGATTTCGGAAGCAATCGGACCAGAAACAAAAAAAATCAAAAGGCGGCCATTTTTTCTAATTTTGATATCAGATTCATCATCAGAGTCCACTGGGGACCCCAGATATCGATTTTGGAAGCAATCGGACCAAAAACAAAAAAATTCAAAATGGCGGTCATTTTTTCCAATTTTGATGTCAGATTCGTCATCGGAGTCCACTGGGGACCCCAGATATCGATTTTGGTAGCAATCGGATCAGAAACAAAATAGTTCAAAATGGCGGCCATTTTTTCCAATTTTGATGTCAGATTCGTCATCGGAGTCCACTGGGGACCCCAGATATCGATTTTGGAAGCAATCGGACCAGAAACAAAAAAATTCAAAATGGCGGCCATTTTTTCCAATTTTGATGTCAGATTCGTCATCGGAGTCCACTGGGGACCCCAGATATCGATTTTGGAAGCAATCGGACCAGAAACAAAAAAGTTCAAAATGGCGGCCATTTTTTCCAATTCTCATGTCAGATTCGTCATCGGAGTCCACTGGGGACCCCAGATATCGATTTTGGAAGCAATCGGACCAGAAACAAAAAAGTTCAAAATGGCGGCCATTTTTTGCAATTCTCATGTCAGATTCGTCATCGGAGTCCACTGGGGACCCCAGATATCGATTTTGGAAGCAATCGGACCAGAAACAAAAAAGTTCAAAATGGCGGCCATTTTTTCCAATTTTGATGTCAGATTCGTCATCGGAGTCCACTGGGGACCCCAGATATCGATTTTGGAAGCAATCGGACCAGAAACAAAAAAATTCAAAATGGCGGCCATTTTTTCCAATTTTGATGTCAGATTCGTCATCGGAGTCCACTGGGGACCCCAGATATCGATTTTGGAAGCAATCGGACCAGAAACAAAAAAGTTCAAAATGGCGGCCATTTTTTGCAATTCTCATGTCAGATTCGTCATCGGAGTCCACTGGGGACCCCAGATATCGATTTTGGAAGCAATCGGACCAGAAACAGAAAAGTTCAAAATAGCGGCCATTTTTTCCAATTTTGATGTCAGATTCGTCATCGGAGTCCACTGGGGACCCCAGATATCGATTTTGGAAGCAATCGGACCAGAAACAAAAAAGTTCAAAATGGCGGCCATTTTGTGCAATTCAGACGTCAGATTCGTCATCGGAGTCCACTGGGGGGGGACCCCAGATATCGATTTTGGAAGCAATCGGACCAGAAACAAAAAAGTTCAAAATGGCGGCCATTTTTTTCAATTTTGACCTCAGATTCGTCATCGGGAACCACTGGGGACCCCAGATATCGATTTTGGGAGCACAACACGCTCTTTTCCAAAATAAATAAGATTTTTAGCCCAATTTACGCCGGGGCAACAACATGCAACAGTTGTCGCATGCCACATAATTAATAAACAAATATTTTAGCAAAAGCCAGGGCAACACGCCGGGCCAATACTTTTCGCAAGTTAAATCTGATGATATGATGGATGATATATGCTACAAATTACTCTACGCGCTCGCAATGCGGGCGGAATTAACCTGGTTTTATATCGGTTTTTGATCCGTTCGCAACGACATTTCGCTCCGAGCGGAATGAAAAGAGCGGAATGCAAATAACAGGTTAAATACCGGTTTTTAGCGGTCTTCAAAATACCGGTTTCAAGCCCTGCTCAATACTTAAATAAAGAAGAACGTCCAAAAACATTAGTCAGTAGTGATGTAACCAACCGGTTTCAACAAATCTTACAAAAACCGGTTTTTGCCAAAACCGATAATCACCGGTTTTCGTTGAAAAACCGATTACAATCATAAAATGTGTATCAGCGTCCATAATAGAGTTTGGCACATGAAAGTAAACAATGAAAAAAAAACGCGGCAAATTTGAATAAAATCATCCTGGCAACCCCGATTCTATGGATTTACCTTGTAACTATGTTGCCAGTACAGTCTGACCAAAAAGAGTAGAAATTCAAAAGTAGCAACAGCTCTGTAGACTACAGCGACAACTCAGTACCGTCAGATCTGGCAACTTTGCCAAGGGTTAGTAACTTTGCCACCCCTAAAGTATTGGCTGGTTTACACGTATTAAGTTGTTAAGTAGTTAACTAAATTTTTAGTTAAAATTAACTTAATTTTAAGTAACCGATCGTTTACACGCTTGTCTAACTTATGCACTCTTTAGTTCACTGTACTACTTAAGTACTTCACTAAATTGTTGAGTTCACACGTAACTAAATGACAGTTTAGTAGAAAGCCACGCCTACCGGGGAATGCAAGCGGTGCGGGAGGCGCGGCTACTTAATCAAAAATAGACTAGATTCTATTTCACTTGTACACTTAACCACTAAATCGTTTACTTACCACTTGTGACTAAAGAGCTCTTAAGTGGTTGTTTACACGCAAGAATTAAGTTAAAATCAAGTTAAAATTTAGTTAATTACTTCGTCACTTAATACGTGTAAACCAGCCATATCAACATTTAATCGTTAATACCAACGACAACACATATTTTTTGACGGTGTGACTATATTTAGGGTAAAATACGATATATATTTGGCAACACCAAATTTAATATTGCAACACCGGAGCTTCCTATTCGGCCTAATTTTGGTTTGAAAATTGACACCCGCAAAACCTACAAATTTTGTGCTCCGAAACTTTTATGATTTTAGACGCTTTATTCAGGTTCCACGGTAAGTAAATTTTAATATATTGTTAGTCTTATGTTAAAGAATGGATTTATTAAAGAAGAAATACTGTATTTTTCGAATTACGTCTCAAAACTTTGATGGCAAAGCTACTAGACCGTGTTGGCGAATAAAGGTGGGTAACTTTGCCATATTTTATATAGACTAAGGGTTATCACTTTTCAAAAACTAAAATTATAATAAGAAGTAGGTACTTTTTATAAAGCCGTGTTTTAATGGTTAGTTAGTTAATTTAAATAGTCCATAGAAAGCACGAGGAATGTTACATAATATAATATTTATTGATTCATTTTTTTGATTCATTTTTATTTTATAATTTTTTTTGATTTTATAATTCATTTTCATTATATTAAATATTCTATCTTGTAGGTAAGTAAATATTAAAATATACTACTTGCTTAGTAAAAATGGAATTTTATTTTTCTCCATTATGCCAACCCTGACGCCATTGTCTGACTTACTATGAAATATCATTAAATGGGTGGACAACTTTGCCATTGTCGATGTAGATTATTTCATAACCATAATATTGCATATACCATATTCCTTAAGTGTTGTATACCAAATTATTCAAAAGTGTCTCATAGACACCAATTGAAACTTTTATCATTTTTGCAATAAATTCTAAATTGGCAATCTTGCCACATGTTACGGGTGTCTTTGCCACTTTCATTTAAGACCGCTGATCTTCATAGTATTGATTCAATAAGAAAAACATTGATATGAACGCAATCTTTGATATTTATTCTGTGTATATTTCATGCAATAATGGTCTGAGATATTTTTTTTCTGGTCAAAAAATTATGAAAACTTTCTATCTCTATTGAAAAATGGCAAAGTTGCCAGATCTGACGGTAGGTGTCGTCTCATTTTTACGATTTATAAGTTGGAAAGGGACGATACTACGATGTTGCTACTTTTTAATTTCTACTGTTTTTGGTCAGACTACAGGTTACCATTATTTGCATGCCATCGCATTTTTCTTTTTTAAGAAATCGATATATCGATTGTTATTTACAACACTAGCATCGATTTTACTTTTCTCAATATACATTTAGTACATCACTAGTTCACATAAGTGAAACGTTAGAGAGAGATAACGCTATACATATAAACGGCTTTCTCTTTCACACTTGATGCGCTAAAACGGAACCACAAAAACGTATTTTTTTTCCCGTAATCCTATCCTTTTAGAAATAAGCAAAGACATCACGCTATACAGCCGTCATCTTAAGTAATTTCTTGCATATCAACAACAAAATTTTTTGGCCTTATGTACTTATCCGGTGAGCCTTTCCCACCGAGGACAAATGAAAGTGAGAAATAATGAGTGGTTAGTTGTTTCTAGTTTGATAATAACCCGCGTTAAACTCCGTTATCATTGGAATGTAAGCACCACCCACCCTCGCTTGATTTCAATGACCCCGTGACGAGAAATGAAACTACTGAAAACGTTCAAAATAGAGGCCAGAAATGACTAAAGACGACAAAATGAAACTGAAATAATGACTGGGAGACAAAGACTGTCTAATGTGAATATGCAAAACTACTAAAAATTAGGCTGTATGATCTTAACACCCTTTGCCTTTCCCATGAAGGATAAAAAGAATTAAAAAAAATTGGTTCGGTGTAAGGAGTTTTACGCGGGAATTAAGAAGAAATGGTGGGTTCATTGTTTCGTCCTGTTTTAAATTAGTTTTTCATGGTAATTGTTGTGTTAATATGGTGATTATTAGTGGGATGATGTGCCGTTAACGAAGAACTATTCTATAAAAGTGAAAAATAATGAGAGATTAGCTGTTTCTGGTTTAGTAATAGTACCCCGCGTTAATCTCCGATGTCATTGGAATGATTCTGTAACAAGATGACAAGACTACTGAAGACGTCCAATACGGATGCAATGCAATGCAAGAAATGATTAAAGACGACGAAATTAAACTGAAGATCTATTATTACTATGATTAGGCTGTATGGGCTTTGAATCCTTTGCCTTTCTCATAAGGGAGAAATAAACTTAAAAAAAAAAAACGGTTTATTGCAGTGTTGCCATATATACAGATTTATCTGTATTTATACAGATTTTTCATCACAAATACAGATTACAGATTTGGCTTCTTTTATACAGATTTTCGCTTCCTGTCGTAGCATGCCTTCTTGATCACATAGTCTATGATGAAATGATTGAATACGTATATTTTTAATGTAAAATAGGCGTTTATTTACTGTTTTCAACATTTAATTCCCCGGGTTCTGTGTAAATCGACATCCTGCATCCAGCATTTATAGCGTATACGTAGACGGGGATAATAAAGTAAGTATCATATAGATTTTATACAGATTATAGCTTCTTGTGTTTACAGATTTTGTACAGATTTTTCGACCTTTCCATACAGATCTACGAACCTGGCGTGTGGCAACACTGGTTTATTGTTTGTTTACAGTTGTGATTTCTTCATTTACCCATGGATTTAACCCCTTTGCTTTGCTGCTGCACCCTTCTGTAAAGACTACACACTTATATTTACATTTCTACACCCTTTTGCAAAGACTATACTTACTTAGGTACCTACATTTTTAGTGAAGGTTAGGTTATGATGTACTGAAGTTTTGATTTTGTGATGAAGCCTCTGTATGCTCTGTAATGTTCCGTTTTTGTATAATGAGCAGAGTTTATTTGATGATCTATTGAGTACATAAAGCTATCAACAAAGCTCAAATGGAGATGGACAGGTCATACGATCAGAGGACCTACCAATTGGTCTAAGATGATAACCGAATGGACCCCACGGTATAACACAAAAAGGAAAAGAGGGAGACAACACAAGAGATGGTCTGACGATATAAGACACTGCCGGCCCTTTGTGGCCAAGACTGGTGCGAGACAGAGAGGGGTGGAAAAATCTGGAGGAGGCCTTTGTGTCAATAGAGCATCAGCACACCAAAAGAGAGACTGTCGTGCAAAAACCTAGTGTACTTACCGAACTATTCAAGAGTTGCCCTAGTTCTGTCAACTGAACCAACCGAACCTGTGCTACTAAAAAGTTGTGTTAGTTCGGTCAACCGGACTTCTGCTACTAAATGATTTTTTGTATGTTTTATTGTAAGTTATGATGTAAAGCCTTTGAAATTGAAAACAGAATTATAAGAAAACTATCATTTGTAATCAAAATTGTTTTATTTATATTATAACAAAAAACACATTGTTTGAAATCCAGTACACTAACATAAGAAAATAATAACAGATATAATATTAACAATTTATTTTGAAAATATTCTATAAGCTTAACTACATATTTTAAGTCATGATAAAGGCTGATTTTATTTACAATTTTTTGGGCTGATGTGGGTGTTACACCAGGTGACTAAAGACAGACAGGTATATAACCAGAAAAATAACAGCGCTATTAACTTGTGTAATCGAGAAAAACTGCGATTTCCAACTTTCATGCCAATATGCACATGATTATTGCAAGGCCACAAGAAAAGTAAATCTTTGAAAACTCATATACTCAATAGAGAACCCTGATGGGGCACTGAAAACCCAATAAGCACATAACAGAATGGGCTTATTGGAAAATCCTTCCTGTAGGTAGATAATACTGTGCAGATAAAGAGAAAATTCCATTACATAACCTCTGTCAATGTGATGCTCTCGTCAATAAGAGAAGTTGAGCGCTAGGAGGACATAAACTTGAATGCTGGATCTCACTAAAAAGAAGCTATAAGTATGTATAGCTGACTGCCTTGGGTCGCAGTGGTTTTTTGAGAAATTATTGAGTGTTTCCTCTCCCTCGTTCATGCAAGTAACATTCGAAGGGCCACCTGGGGTAGCAGTGTCACTGGACCCGTGTCTTTTTTTTTCCATTGGTTATGTGTGTAACTTTGTCTAATGCTACTCCAGGAAATCTCTGAACGTAAAGCTCTCCATTCAGAATCTTGTTTACAGAGCGCCTATATAATTCTGTAGCCTATCAGTAAGTAAATTTTCTTCTATACTTTCAACCCACTAGGTACTGTCCGCCCCGAACTTGACTCTCTGACCCTTAATGTACTTCACTGTACTTGCTCATACTGTGGGTTTTAAGGTTATCCTACTGCACTGAGAACTATGACATTGGGATTCACTGCTATATTCCGAGGAGGACGATGGATTATGTTAGATTTCCACATGGGTTTAGTCTAGGGTAAAAAATGCAGCTTCTGAAAAGATGAATCTCGAGAACTTTGGCCTTTCTTATATATCCTATACTGACTGCATTGTCCATCCATATCTGTCCTCTTAGTTGCAAATTTCACATGTTCTTTTGGGCAAATAAGTAGTAACAGCTGTGTGTGTAACAAACGCCTCAACATTGTACGCACAATTCAAGATTTACATAACTGAATGGCAATATAGCATTAAGCAGAGAAGAAATTACTTGTTATATTATTGGATTATAGATTAATCTAATCCCATTCGAAAGTATTAAAACAAAAAAACAGAACAAAACAATCACGATAGGTGTAACAATAAATGTCAATGTCAAACAAGTAACAACTCATGTCCACATTGTCCACTCCACAGACTAAAAATCAAGCCTTGCGTCAATTGCGTAGCGAATAAAGATTTTTCCACTTCAGTCAGCTGATATGTGTCAATATTTAGTCTGTGGTTATGTCAAACGGTCAGAGTAAGAGCCGCCATTTTAAGTTTTTGACAGAAACCAGCCAATTGTCACTTGTTGACAGTAAAATGACACCCGTGACAGCTATTTGTCACCTTTTGACAGCTGTCAATTGGCTATTTGTCACCCTCCACGCGTGGCGAATTAGGTCTTCGCTTAAAATGTTGTCTATGGAAAGGAATCTCCTTTCCCGTTTTAAAAACCATAAAATACTAGATTTTTTCAAATAATTATTCGGTATTTACCGGTGTTGAAAATTGTAATCGGTTTACATTACTAGTCAGCTGTTTTTTTTTTTCGTGTTGAGAATAGACACAAACACCCGCCATACAGCCGTCGGCTGAAGTTTTTTTCTCGTTTGAGTCACTTTAAAAAATGGAGTTTCTGTTCAGTCTATAAAAAACCCTTCGGCATATCTCGACTTTGTCTTTGTCGCCAGTGTGATAGCTCGCTTACTTAAAGTAAAAAAAATATCCACGCCCATTAAGGAATGCAAAAATCCATGCCCGTAATTCCTTCATGCTCGCTTAGTTGTACGTCTCTGCCCAGAAGCACAGGGTCGCGGGTTCGAATCGCCCAGGGAAAACATTCGTATGATGACACAGATAAATAAATGTCTGCATGTTGTATGGCAGAGCGTGTACTATGGGTCATCATCATCATCATCTCAGCCGAAAGACGTCCACTGCTGGACAAAGGCCTCCCCTAAGGATCTGCACAATGATCGGTCCTGCGCTGCCCGCATCCAGCGGCTTCCCGCGACCCTCAGCAGATCGTCGGTTCACCTCGTGGGGGGCCTGCCCTCACTACATCTTCCGGCGCGCGGCCGCCATTCAAGAACATTTCTGCCCCAAAGGCCATCGGTTCTACGCGCAATGTGCCCAATGTACTATGGGTATATAAGCTGTACCCATCATAGTAGGCTCTGCCTAGTTTGGGGTCGTGTGTGAAATGTCCCAACATCGGCGTTAACAGCTTAAATATAAAATGAATTACTTCATGCTTTAATTTATATTATGTAATAACACTAAAAATAAGAAAAGCAAGTGCACTCCACGCGATATAAACACGCTTATCAACGTGACTGTACATTTCAGCAAATAAATCATTGGGTTTTGGGTTTACTAATTTAAAATATTACAGCAGCTGCATATATGGTATAAAATAATATTTTATTATACTGAATACATAGTGAATGTGACATAATTATCAGTAATAAGTTATTGCAAACTTTGATTACAATTTTAAGGAACCAGCACAATGGCACTATATTAATTATACTCTTCAGTATGAAGTGTTTGGAAAACACTGTAGGTAAACACCTACATAAAAAATACCAACCAAATTGTAGAAATTGTAAATCTGGCTGTAAATATAATATTGAATGGAATACGAACACATCATTTACTAAAATAGGAGAACATTTTCAAGAATATTGACTATATTATACAAAAAAAACTGGTAATAATTATTGCAAGAAAACTTAAAATAACGTTCTATGTGCAAAGGTACCATAGGTACCAAGGGCGGGTTTTAGTATAAAGATAATATTTTTGGATTTCAAAAGCTTATTAGTTGCCGATTACAGGGATAAGCGTAACTCAATACCGACCATAAGGTACCTTCGCACGTGGAACGTCACATATGATTATTATTTAACATGAAATGTAAATACTTGAATTATTTTGTTTCACCATACCTTTGTAACTCTGGCACTTCACTTAGTGTTAGTCCTACATTTGCAACCAAACAAGCACTAATAAACGACAATAAGTTCGTGCAGGTGCAAACAAAAATGAAAAATGATCCTTAAAAAAAATTTGGGTACCTACCTAAATCAGAAAAAAGTGAAAAATATAATCATAATCAATCATCAATATTTTAAAATAAGATTGTATTACAGAAAAAAATGCGTAACTGTAGAACATAGGACTAGTTTATTATTAAAAGGTAAAAGATGAAACTCAAATAAGCGTTAGTGTCTTTGATGTGGTTTAGGATGTTCCTGTACACATTAATAACCTAGTATACGGTGGTAGACACAATCTTGAGAATACTGTCTTGTATCTTTGAAAAAAGGAGCAAAATCAAACAAAAAGTAACTTAAACTATAAAAACATTACCCTTGAATATTAACAACGAAAAGAATAATAACAATCACTAATAATGTGATATCTGACTTGCACTTAACGTCAATAATACTTACTATAACATAAAGTAACATAAATCGCGATTCCGTTGAGTTTACATACCTATATAAGACCTAGGTATTAAAAGTAGGTAAAAAATGAAAAATTAAATGCAAATACAAGAAACTATTTGAACACCATCACGTATCTTATCTATATTATCATGTATGAAAGACTATATTAGGAAACATCTCGTATCGTTGCGTCTAGGTGGGATAGTTATACTAAAATTAACTGTTACAGGAAGAGGGAATGGTGGAATTCAGTCTGTTACGCGCTATTGTCATATCATAATATAATGCATGGCAGATGGGCATTGGGCAGGCTAAGGTGAGAAGCAAACTGTATCTTCTAGTTCATTATACAATCTAGAGATAAATGCACGTCATATTCAGGATTACTAAATTTAATCAAATATAATTAAGGAACCTGATACTTACTAGTACTTTAAACAACAACTCGACACAATTTAATAAAGGCTTAACTTACATAAAAAACAAGCAGGCTTTTCTAACCAAAAAATAATAATTACATTTCTTTGTTTAAATATAAAGAGCGATTAACTATCTTTGTAGCTTATAATAAGAAAATTATCAGTAAAACACAATGTCATTAGCTATTTCTTCGATTTATATTGGTTTCACCTAGGATATTTGCCACAAATAACATATTTTGCATTTTACATAAATCTTTAGCTGGGTCGTAAATGTTCATTTTATTATAATAGAATTCGTCTTACAAAATTACACTCTTTCGTTCTCTAAATATTGTGTAATTAATTGTAAATAAATAAATAAAATTAAATGACAATCTAATTAGTTGTTGGCTCATAAAGCGTTAATAAGAAATGTTTATAAAACTTACAGCATAATATTTCAGTACCGTCATAGAATATTGATAAATATAAGAGACAAGTCTACCAAAATGGCATTTTGTATGAATCGAGACTTGAAAATAAATTGCTTTCACTTTTTCAGATGTGAATAGCACGCTATTAATAATATAGATCTTATTATATAAAAGTAAGACATTTTAGCAGTACCAAATTTATTTAGTTGCACTCACATTTCCAAAAATTGTCAATACAATTTACATAGAGTGCAACACATTTGGTGTTCTCAGTGCAATATTTCGGTATTAAACTTCATTGCACTTGTATCATCTACCATAATATACAAATTGGCAGCGTTTCTTTGAGCACTGGGCGCGCTGTCGAAATTGCCAGTATCCACTTCAAACACACACTAGGCCGAAACAATATTACAGTCACGTACAGTTATTTATCTCACGAGTGCTAGTGCATATAGACACGCGCTCTTGTGTGCGTATTACTAAACTGAGCGCTACGCACACAAACACAATGTGCACACACACACACAAGACACACAAAAGTATGGCTCGCCTACACTCGTGAGATAATAAAACATCCGTATACAATAATATAGCAAATATTGTTCTATACTTTCCATAGTATATGATAAAAGGTAAGAAAACTATTAGAAAGTTCATAATATGAAAAAAGAAGAAGAACAGGAAGTAAATAAGGGTTGGTAGGCGATTCGGTCACTGAGTTTGGGTCGATTCGACCGAAACAGGAATTTTATCATTGTTAATATTTTTGAGTAGGTGTTTCGGTCAGAAGGTGTTTTTAATGAAAAGTAACGTTAGCAACAAAATATAAAAACTTTTTTTTTCTTTTTATCTATATTTTTTCTTATACACAAACGTAAAATAAAAAAAATAAAAAAAAATCTACCGTTAGTACTACTTATACCATCCTTGACATGATTTTTTTAATTGTTTTTTTTTTCTTTTTTTCATAAGGTAGGTACGATAATACGATTGTAAGAAAACATTTATCTTTTTTGTAAAAATTTTTACATGGTTACTTCCAATACAATAAAAAAAGTTTTTTTTTTCTTTTATATGTATAATATATAATATCGCTATATATATAAGAAGAAAAAAAGTTTTTTTTTATTTTGTTCTTTTATGTAAATATATAAAAAAAAAAGCAAGTAATAGAAAGTATAAATACCTATCTTTCTAATAAATAATCCTTTTTTCTGGATACTTTTAATTATGTTATGTCTTTATTAGTCATTTCAGTTAATTATATTTGCAAACAATTAGCGTTTTAGCCGCCAGATTTACTTTCAGTTGATTTTTGTCAATATTTATTAACCTCACCTAAGATTTCTGTTGCTGACTATACAAAATTTGCTAAAAAAAACCAACTGACCGAAACACCTACTCAAAAATATTAAAAATAATAAAATTCCTGTTTCGGTCGAAGCGGCCCAAACTCAGCGACCGAATCGCCTACCAACTCGTAAATGGTAAATAACAGTCAGACAAATTTTCAAAAATACAATAAATACGAAGATACATCGATCGATTTCGGCATTATCGCACCGTTGCGTTTAACTTTTACGACTGTAGTTCTTTTCATGTCTAAGCGTTTGTCATCTCATAAGTTTGTCTTCAAACGTTATTTATTGCAACAAGAATAAACAATAACAGTATAGAAATGGAATTATTCTTATTTTTTCTAAATCATAAGTAAATAAATGAAGTTTATTCAGATTTTGCGTTTTGATAAAAATCACCAAGATCATTTGAAGCAGTCACAAAGAACGATGGCATAGCCACTGTCCAACGATGCAACTATTATGACAAACCTGCTTGTGCGTGAAAAATGTAGCTAAAATACACAGTGAAATATAACTGGTAGTTTATCCGCAACGTGTGGTAGTACTCATGAAACTCATACGTATTTCTTATTTAGTGTAGCGCCACACCTGCGGAGCGTACGGCGCGGAAAGTTCGGCGCGAAATATTCGTTGCTATGACAAACCAAACGCAGGTCTTGTTCAGCGCGCTACACAACCGAAAATTACGCGGCGTGTGAAATCTGCCAAAAAGGACAGAAATCTGTCTCAAATGGACGTTCAGTTACACGCGCCGAACTTTCGGTCGCGTAACGTTCCGCGTGATGTGTCGCTTGCTCTGCGAAATACATTGAACGCGTTTTTGCTGAAGTAATCGCCCGACGGAAGGTTCGGCGCCACGCGGAACGTAACGTAACATCGGCTGTGTCATAGGACATACAAAAACCATTACGAGCGTATTCAGCCGAACTTTCGGCGCTGTACGTTCCGCAGGTGTGGCGCTACACTTAATGCGAAGAAACGTTTTCCCGAACCTATTATAATCAAACTTTTGTAAATGGGATACCCAGATCTTATAGGTGTTATTTAAAGAAAGATAGGTGTCAATCTGGCAGACATCAACAGCTGCTGCTTCCGTGTTTAAGGCAGCATTCGAGCACAGGCGAAGGAGATTCTCTTCTATAACATTATTATTCATTCTTATAAAATATCAAAAGGATACAAGATGATTCTTCCGATATGACTAGAACGGAAAATTCTGATCATCATGCTGACAGGCAGTGAAAATATTTTTTATAACAATAGAGTACAAAATCGGCTGCATAACCCATCTCCAGGCATAGAGGTGCTCGACTAACTAGGAGTTCATGAGAGCGGTCAGAAAGATCAAAGAGTACAAGTAAACTTATCGAAACTTAAGAATATCGTTTTGAAGTTTATCAAGTGACCATTTTAGTATGTAGCCGGAAATGTCAAAATCCATAATATACATACAAAAATCGAAATCAATTTCTTAAAGTTTCACAGCTCACTTGATAAACTTCAAAACGAATTTCTTACTTCTCGACGACTTTAGTACTATTTAGTTGGAAGGGGGAGCACTGTTTGAAGGGCGGCAGAAGTGGAGGG
>CAOKYR010000154.1:0-38703 GCA_948473455.1 Teleiodes luculella | reverse complement strand
TGAAAAGCATTTTACCGTCTAGCATGACACCAAGATCCCTCACTAGGGATACTCTGGGAATAATACTGCCATTCAGCGAATAGTCATAAACAATTACATTGCGTTTTCTCGTGAATGTGATAGTTTGACACTTTTTAACATTCAGATCTAGACAGTTGTGATGGCAGTACTGAGTTAGCCTGTCAAGATCATCTTGTAATTTACTGCAATCTGTCCCTGTAACTATCGGCATATATATTTTGTTGTCATCTGCATACATTGAAATGTTCGAATGCCAAAAGCACGATATTATATCATGTAGGTAAATATTAAATAATAATGGTCCTAAAATGGAACCTTGAGGAACTCCTGATGGGATGATTGCAAAATTCGACTTAAATGAGCCAATCTTCACTGCCTGCCTTCGATTTCTTAAGTAAGACTCAAGCCACCTCAGTAAGTCACCATGCACACCGACGCTGAGAAGTTTGGATATTAAGATATCGTGGTTAATTCTATCAAAACACTTCGAGTAGTCGGTGTACACGGCATCCACTTGGTGACCTACATCCATATGGCGGGTAACAAACTCAGTGAAGGCAGCCAAATTCGTCACCGTGGATCTCTGACGCATGAAACCATGCTGTGTCACTGGTATATAAGCTGCAGCCACGGGATACAACTGATCAAATACAATACTCTCGAACACCTTGCCAAAAACTGAAAGTATGGACACTGGCCTATAGTTTTCAACACTTCGCTTAGAACCACTTTTATGGATGGGAGAAACAAAAGCTTCTTTCCACTTAGTAGGGTATATACCTTGGTCGATGGAACGACGGAAGATCACCATTAACGGATGTGCAAGTTCCTCGGCGCAACTCTTCGCAAAGAAGGAGGGGATACCATCACTGCCAGCTCCTTTTGTACCATCCAGTTTCTTAAGGTACTTTATCACCATATCTTGCGTGAGCTCAATGGAGTTAATAGTGTCTATCAAGTCCCCTTTTGGAACGGTAGCTGGAATAGTATGTGTAGCAGTAGTGGAGGATGGATAAACAGACAGAAAATATTCTAAAAATGTTTCACATATATCAGCTCCACTTTGCGCGACTCTTTGGCCGTAAGTCACCTGGGCAGGTACTCGATGGTCCTTACGTAAGGAGTTGCAATACCGCCAAAACTGCTTAGGGTTGTCCTGAATTGCATTCTCACTGTTCTTAATGTAGCGATCCCAACACTCGGCCTGAATGATCTTCTGCCGGTCCCTCAGTATAGAAAAAGAACTATAGTCTAAAGGATTTTTAAATTTTTTCCAACGTCTATGATACTTAAATTTTTCCTTGATAATATGTATCAAAGGCTTCGAGTACCATACTGGATAGCCATCGCCGCTACTTAAGAAATGCGGAACTTCCTCCTCTATTACGGCCATAATTTCCGAGTAATAGTGGTCGACGGCATCATCCACGCTCCCAGAATTTAAAAAAGACCAATCGATATCCGATAAACGATGTTTGATTAAGTCATAGTTTGCCTTCTTAAAATTATAAATTGTTCGTTTAGGATCCTTTAGTAAGTTTAAACCTACATTCGGAAGATCCAATTCCAGCGCAGGATGATGAGGCTTATCCTCACGAGTTATTGGTTGAGAACAACGCTTTGCCGAAACATCTAAGGTGCTAAACACTAACTCAGAAAACGTCCATTATCATTTGGTACGTTATTATACTGTTCCAACCCAAGAAGAAATACCTCCTCCAAGAAATTGATTTGTGTTTCGTTGGATGCCCCCGTAAATAACAACGAACCTTTATCGGGATTATGCCTCCAAACCACGTCAGGAAAATTAAAATCTCCTAAAAGAAGATAATCCGCCGAAGCATTCTCAGAGACATGAAAATATTTTTTTAAATACTCTGTTAAATGTATCAAGAGATTGTCATGAGCGGATCCAGATCCAGGCAAGTACACACAGATAACATTTAGATCTCGTTGGGAACGAAGTGAACGCGCACCAATAACTACATGCACCAAGTCGTAGGGGGCATCAATAGGTGTAGTAACAGCCCGAGCAGCAAGCCCGCGCCGCGTTAGCAGCATAACGCCACCGCCAACAGAACGCACGCGCCCGCGTCCGCCTCGGCAGCTCAGAGAGCCCTCCACCGGCCGATCGCGCCTATGCACATCATATCGGTCATCGCAAACCTCAGAGTCACCAATGCTATTTAACAACCATGTCTCACAAATAGCAACAACATCATAATCATGAAGCAACAATCCCTGAGTGAAATCAATTAACTTACCGCGGATACTGCGGGAATTCTGAAGATAGGCTGTCAAGGTCATCTAAGAATCAGATTAGACTGATAAATGAAAACCGCTGTACGCAAAGAATTCCCACAGTAGGCCCGGCAATCATAATACACCGGCTGAAGCAGATGAGTGAAGTGTGAGTTTGGTGTAAAAGTGTTTATGTTGTGTAGTGTAAGATGTGACGAACTAGTTTTTAGCATTAATATAACAGGTAATGTATGAAAGGAAAAGTACAATGGGAACATAACTAAACCTAGGTTCTTAAATTCTTGACTTGGTCTATGTTGTAAATACGGAAAGAGTTCGATTTGTCGTGTTGCCTCACATAGATTTTTGCATTCCTTGTCCAAATGTAGCGAAACCCCAACTCGTCACATTTTGCCCTGGCAGCTTTAAGCAGCGCTTTATTAGCGGAAGTGAGATGTTCGTTCACATAAATTTGCTTCGTTTCTCCAGGGATGTTTACATCGGCTGTTGAGAGGCCGCGCTTCTTCCGGGCAGCGCTTAGTAGGGCATCTCTAACTTTGGATGACTTAAACCGGGCAATAATGGTCCTGGGTAGGTTAAGGGTTTTATTGCGTGAAGGAACACGCGTAACAAACTCCAAATCTTCACTTTTTATAGGTTCACCAAGTGCTGTTGAGATATCTATAACTAAAGAAACTAAGTCTTCAGTCTTCCGCTCTGGGAGTCCGAAAATTTCAAGATTGTTAAGACGCGAACGTTGTTCAATATCGTTTAAATTTTTCTTAATTGAATCAAGGTCGGCCAACCCAGAGTTTAACGACTTATTCTGCTGTTCTAGGGACTCAATTTTCGACCGAAATACGGCAATGTCTTTTTCTAGTTTTATTATTGTCTGTGCCTGAGTTTCCTGAAGGTTCTTTGTTTTAGAGATGGTTTTATCCAAAGTAGTGACTTTTTGGGTTAATGTATCAAATTTTTTAGTCATGTCTGTGATAGAACTTTCAACAATATTAATTTTATCACATAGTTCCTGCAAAATACTCTCCTTGACTGACTCCAACTTGTCAATAAAATAGGTTTTTAAATCGAGTAGCTGCTTGGTGATGTTATCTTTTAGATCACTCTTGGGAACGCACGTGGATTGATCAGCAGTGATCTTGGGTCTTCCAGTATTGCCTTTCGCTCTCGAAGTCGTTTCGCTGTTTCCGGTTTTTGGCAAGGCCTTACTCGTTCCACGGACCTTGTTTATGTTGTCATTAGCTGTGGTAGGAGGAGGAGGCACCACAGCAACCGGAACACGCACCGGGGTACCGGAATTATCCCCCTTCCTCTTCTTGCAGGTACACTCGGGGCAGAGCCAATCGTCCTTTTGCTCTTGAGACATGCTCTGAAAATCTTCTGAGTTAAGATTGAGGCATTCATGATCATACTTAAGTTTGCATTTACTGCATTCGAGGAAGTTTAAATCATGTATCTCTTTTCCACAAGCGGCACAATCGGTAGCCATGATATAGGAGACAGCGAAAATTTTTGATTAAAAATAATAATTTAGAGCCTCACAGAGAATTTTGAAAATAGGCAGAATACAGTGTCGCCTCTGCGCGATCTAAACTGTGGCTGCGTGACGTAGTGCGATGACACGGCTCGCTGCCGCTGCCGGTAGTCAGCTGTCAATGCGAAACTCGACGTTACGCCACCGCGTGAACCGCGCAATTCGTACGCTCACCTCAGGAATGCGAGTCGACAGGTTCAATAAGATAACTGCCACAGTGCACCAAATTATCGACGATATGATTGTTTCTTCCCATGGAATGCTAATAATTTTCTGCACAATGACACTAATAACACTTTATGTCCAAATATTATACGTACTTTGATCGAAATTTAGCAAGTAAACAATTTTGCGAGAATAATTTTGATAGAACGATAACAAAGGTATGCTACCAGGATCACGGTCAAAGAGTATATGTAGGTGAGGTAGTTACCTTACATAAGTAAGTATATATTTTCATATGCATGAAATTTATTGACTTACTAGTTTATATACTTAGTTATGTACTAAACCATATACTTAAACTTAATAGTGAGTTACACAATACATCACCTAGCCCTACGACATTGGTCTTGGGATCACGACAAAACGCACTAGGAAAGTTGTATAATAAGAGCTAAATGACTTAACAACTCAAATATAAATGTATGTAGGTACATACCTAAATTACACAAACCTAGCCCTACGACATTACATTAGTCTCGGGATCACTACATAAGAGCACTAGGAGTGTCTATTTTTATCTGTTACTAATTCTTCAGATTCCCATGGTGTTTCATCGAGCAAATTGCCGAACATTGAATTGTCATACTATGATGGCAAGGACTTTACTCAATTTAAACCCTTTATGGACTTATTCAATGCTGTTGTCCATAATAACAAATCTTTGTCCAATGTACAAAAATTGTTCTATTTAAGAACCTACTTAACAGGTGATGCTCTGTCTGTAATTTTAAACTTACCACTTGTCAATGAATCTTACACCGAAGCTATTAATTTGTTAGATAAAAGGTTCAATAACCAGACCAGATTGGTGTCTAATCATGTTAATATTCTTTTGGATTTGCCTCCCATGCAGAAAGGTACTGCTTCTTATATTAGATCCTTTATATCAGACATACGTCAACAGTTGCATGCACTGCAGAATCTCAAACAGCCTGTCCAGGCGTGGGACATGCTATTAATAGGTGTGCTCGCTAGAAAGCTCGATAGCTATACTAATCGTGCCTATCATTTGGACAGGTCGTCTGAGAGTCTGCCCACTATGGAAGAGTTTTTAAACTTCTTAGAGAAACGTGCAATTGCTCTTGAAGATAGTTCAACTCATGATCTTGTTCACAATGAAAACAAGGTAAAGAACAAAGTTTTCACTGTTGTAAATAATGCAACCATTTCCAAATCCAATTGTTTATTTTGCAATAATAATCATCTTCTTTTTGCTTGTCCTAAATTCAAGACAGCTGCAACTGCTCAGCGTATAAAATTTGTTAAAAACAATAAATTATGCACTATTTGTTTGAGAAGTCATGCTGATAAATGCAGGTACTCTTTTAAATGTAAAATTTGCAAAGCCTCACATAATACTCTTCTGCATGAGGAAAAACCAAAGGAAGGTGAGGTAGTTACCTTACATTCTAATTCATCTATTCATACAAACATTTTGTTACCTACTATTAACTTGAAACTTATTGACAAATTTGGTCAAGAAGTCAAAGTAAAAGCTCTGCTTGATTGTGGTAGTCAAGTATGTATTATAAAGCGCTCACTTGTTAACCAACTTCACTTGACCCCTATGGCTCAAGATTCAAATATAATTGGCTTAGGCAATAATCCTAATAAAGTCAATGAATGTACTACAATATTGGTGCAGTCTTCTAACTATAATGTTAAATATTCAGTTAAATGTCACATTCTTGATAATTTAACAACATGTTTGCCACAGAATTACATTGATATTGCAAATTGCAATCTCCCTGACAATATTCAGTTGGCAGATGATGAGTTCAATAACCCATCACAAATTCCATTAATATTGGGTGTTGATTTTTACTCCAAAATAATAATTGATGGCATTATAAGATTAGATAATGGTCTTGTTTTACAGAACACTTTATTTGGCTATGTTGTTACTGGCTCAATTCAAACTGAAAGTCCTATTTATACTTCCAATGTCAATTTGGTCTCAAACTTTGTTGTTCAAGATAATATTCAGCATAATGATCTTGAGAATATTATGAGTAAATTTTGGTTATCAGAGAAGATGCCAGAAAAATCAATGCATGAGTCTGTTGAATTTGAAAAGGCAGAAGAAATTTTTAAAAATTCTGTGAGTTTGGAAAGTAATCGTTTTTCTGTCGATTATCCTTTGATCTGTCCTTTGGAGGAACTCAACATTGGAGATTCTTTTTCACATGCCTTACAAAGGTTGTATGGTTTAGAAAAACAGTTTAAAAACAATCCTGAATATTTTCAGAAATACAAAAAATTCATTGAAGAATTTGTCGAATTGGGTCATGCCAGGGAGGTTGACATCAGTCAATACGATGTTTATAACGATCCAGTTTATTTTCTTGTACATCACGCTGTACTGAATGAAAGCAGTAAAACTACACGTTTGCGCGTAGTGTTCGAAGGGAATGCCAAGTCTAAAAATGGCCTCTCTGTCAATGATGTCATGTTGAATGGACCTATAGTCCAAAATGATCTGTTCAGTATTCTCACACTCTTTCGTACTTATCAGTACACACTCATATGTGACATAGAAAAAATGTTTAGGATGTGTTCTATCAATGAAAAATTTAGACCATTGCAAAATATACTATGGAGAGATGATCCTAGTAAGCCCATTACTTGCTTACAGCTGCAAACTGTAACTTATGGCTTAAAAGCCTCAACTTTTTTAAGTACAAGATGTCTTATTGAGCTCGCTAATTTATATCAGGTTGAGTATCCCTTGGCAGCCAATGCGTTGAGGAAAAACACTTATGTCGATGACATTATCTGTGGAGCTGACAGCTTAGAACAGCTGCAAGAATTAAAAAAGCAGCTGATTGAGTTAATGAGTTTAGGCAGCTTCAATCTTCATAAATGGTGTTCTAACTCACCTGAGTCTCTTAATGACATTCCAGATAAAATTAAATTCTTTGATCAAATTGATCTTAATAAAGATAATATTATTAAAACCTTAGGTTTGAAATATGATATCCTATCTGATGATTTTTTATTTTCATGTCCCATGACTGAAAACTCTCTCAAAACGAAAAGAGAAATTCTTAGCTTCATAGGAAAGATTTTTGATCCTCTTGGCCTGATAGGTCCAATCGTAGTAAAAGCTAAATTATTAATGCAAATGATTTGGAAATCAAAAGTGGATTGGGACTCACCTATTCCCACTGATTTACTTAAACAATGGAGATCATTTGTGGAGGAACTGGGTGCTATGGGTACCATCAAGATACCTAGATTGGTAGCAAATACTGGAAATGTAGAGTCAGTAGAACTTATAGGTTATTGTGACGCCTCTTTCCAAGCTGTGGGTTGCTGTCTTTACCTAAGAGTCTTGTCTAATGACGATCAGGCTAAAGTAAGCATTTTGTGCTCCAAGTCGCGTGTCACTCCTTTGAGTAGGAAACCCACTATCCCAAGTCTTGAGCTTAGTGGAGCTCTCCTCTTAGCAAAGCTCTCTTCAAGTGTTTATGACACTTTAAAGATGAGATATCCAGCATTAAAGGTCTTCTTATATACAGATTCCCAAGTTGTTTTAGCCTGGCTTAATTCCCAGAATATAAAGGGTGCTTCGGTTACTAAAACTGTTGGTGAAATCAACAATTTAACTAAAAGCTTTCAATGGGCTCATATTAAAGGTGCAGACAATCCTGCTGATGTTCTTTCACGGAGTTGTACTCCAACTAAATTACAGGACAACCAGCTATGGTGGTGTGGTCCAACTTCACTGTCAAACAAAGATTGGCAGCATAATATTATAACTGTTTTCCCTACAGAAAATATTGAAACCTTTCGTGATCATAATCATGTGTGCAATAACAATTTTGTTTCAAATGAAATCTTCAATAAGTTTTCAAATTTTGATAAACTTCAGAGAGTTCTTGCTCTAGTTCTGCGCTTTAAACACAATTGTTTAAATCCCAGTAACAAGTTGGTTGGTCCATTGACACCCCATGAGATGCAGGCCTCCAACTTTGTTGTTATAAAATATATCCAACAACAGGCATTCTCTGAGGAAATAAAATTGCTAGAAAAAGGAGACAAAATTAAATCAAACTTGAGTAATTTGCACCCCTTCTTAGATAGCAATATGATCCTAAGAGTAGGTGGTCGCCTTTCAAATGCTCCACATTTGTCCTATGACAAAAAGCATCCAATTATCATTCCAAAGAATAATGATTTTGCACACATGATTATCACCAAAGAACATTTAAGGCTTCTACATGCTGGTGCAAAGCAAGTCTTAAGCTCTCTTTCTCAAAAGTATTGGCTTATTAATGGGATAAAAGAGGTGAAGAAAGTTATTCATAAATGCATTAAATGCTTCCGTATTAAAGCAGTAGCTGCTCAGCAGTTAATGGGGTCGTTGCCATCTGAACGAACCTCAATGTCTAGACCATTTCAGGTTACAGGTGTTGATTTCTGTGGTCCATTCGATATTAAAGTTGCTCGTGTTAGAAAACCTATAATTAAAAAGAGCTATGTAGCACTTTTTGTCTGTTTTGCTACCAAGGCAATACATGTAGAGTTGGTTAGTGATATGACCACAGCAGCATTCTTAGCATGTCTTCAGCGTTTTATCGCCAGACGAGGCTTACCATCCCAAATTCATTGTGACAATGCAAAGACTTTTAAAGGAGCCTCAAATAAACTTAAAAATTTATATGAATTACATTCTTCACAATCTCACATTGATGAAGTTCACACTTTTTGTGCCACAAATCTCATTAAATTTAAATACATTCCAAGCTATTCTCCTGAATTTGGCGGTCTCTGGGAAGCTGGTGTAAAAAGTGTGAAATTCCATATCAAACGTGTTATGGGAACTACTTGTCTTACCTTTGAAGAATTTAATACAGTTTTAATTCAGATTGAGTCCATACTCAATTCCAGACCACTGCTCCCTATGAGTAGTGATATTTCTGATATTAATTATTTAACACCTGGACACTTTCTTATAGGTGCCCCTTTAACAAGTTTTCCTGAACTAAATCTGCTTGATAAAAATATAAATAGACTTAGGTTTTGGGATCTATGTTCTAGATTAAAACAAGAGTTCTGGAAGTTGTGGTCTAGAGATTATTTAACTTCCCTTCAAAACAGGCCGAAGTGGAAGTATGGAAATTTAAACATTAAAGCAGGTGATTTGGTAATTGTAAAACAAAAGGATATATCACCTCTATGTTGGCCTATGGGTCGTGTTGTAAAAACCTTTCCTGGTCCAGATGGAAAGGTACGTGTTGCTGAGGTAAAGATGGGCCCCAAGGGCAAAACATATATAAGGTCATATATCAATTTGTGCCCCCTACCTGTAAATGACAGTTAGTCATTTTTATAATAAAATAGACACTCCTAGTGCTCTTATGTAGTGATCCCGAGACTAATGTAATGTCGTAGGGCTAGGTTTGTGTAATTTAGGTATGTACCTACATACATTTATATTTGAGTTGTTAAGTCATTTAGCTCTTATTATACAACTTTCCTAGTGCGTTTTGTCGTGATCCCAAGACCAATGTCGTAGGGCTAGGTGATGTATTGTGTAACTCACTATTAAGTTTAAGTATATGGTTTAGTACATAACTAAGTATATAAACTAGTAAGTCAATAAATTTCATGCATATGAAAATATATACTTACTTATGTAAAAATTAAACTAAAATTTGTGTAACTTTAAATACATATGTGTAAAATATTATAAAGAATATTTTAAACCACAACTACTCAAAACTATGTATCATTAGCATGTATGTATACTTAGTAAGATAAAGTTTTATCTAAATAATATTTCAAACTATGTTTACCTTTTAGACACTTAAAATGTGTTATTTTTCACTTTTTTGTATGATAGATATAGTTCATATAATTTAACCAGTTTGCTTATATAAAAACCACATTGTTTATGTGTTATCTACATTATATAAAATGTTAGTTTGTCTTGTAAGATTTGTATTAGATTTCTCATTGTTTATTATAGTGTAGTAATTCAGCTTATTTTAAACTTGTTTCAAGTTGGTAGATTTTCCCCGCCCCAACTTATGTTTGAGATTCTGCAGTGCATGCAACTGTTGACGTATGTCTGATATAAAGGATCTAATATAAGAAGCAGTACCTTTCTGCATGGGAGGCAAATCCAAAAGAATATTAACATGATTAGACACCAATCTGGTCTGGTTATTGAACCTTTTATCTAACAAATTAATAGCTTCGGTGTAAGATTCATTGACAAGTGGTAAGTTTAAAATTACAGACAGAGCATCACCTGTTAAGTAGGTTCTTAAATAGAACAATTTTTGTACATTGGACAAAGATTTGTTATTATGGACAACAGCATTGAATAAGTCCATAAAGGGTTTAAATTGAGTAAAGTCCTTGCCATCATAGTATGACAATTCAATGTTCGGCAATTTGCTCGATGAAACACCATGGGAATCTGAAGAATTAGTAACAGATAACTCACGTATAGCTGCGTTGATCTTCCCAAGTACCTTGAAATAGGTCTCCTCAATCACGCCAACATCCTCCGCGTCGGCCTCATCTAGGCTCAGAATGTCCAACTGCACACTCTCAAACTTCCTGAGTGTACATATCAGCTTGTCTCTGCGCGCTTGTAACGCATCTATCTTTGACGCTGCTATGTTTGCTGGCTCGCTGATATAGTTGTCCAATCGTGTGATGGTGCCTTTAAGCTGCCCACGTTCCATACGCAAGCGCTTAAGCTCTGCATCCGTATTTAAAGGCATCTTGAATGATGAGAAGATTACGCCGTACCTAAACCTAGCCCTACGACTACGACACTGTCTTGGGATTACACTATGTGCACTAGGTTAGGACGCACACTGATTTAAATTGCCCGGTACACGCCGTACCTAAACCTAGCCCTACGACACTGTCTTGGGATTACACTACGTGCACTAGGTTAGGACGCACACCTCACTTAGCCCTACGACATAGGTCTTGGGTTCGCACTATCGAGTGCGCTAAATGAGGACGTTTCGCACAATAATACCGGCACTCACTGCTTATAACTAACACTTTTATAAGCCGAAAACTAAAAATTTACTGCACAGATGGTTTGTTTACAAAAACATCTGACGTTTGAAGAACGAACGAAGTGACGTCGCGCCGAGCGCTGACTTTGACGTATAGACGTCAACGCGCAGCACTGCAACATTGCAGAAACAAAACGCAGCTCGATTGACACGAAGTTCACGTCGTCCAATTGAATGAAGATGGCGGTTATGTGGAACAAATTTTTCCAACACCGACCTTGAAATAGTGAAATATGCAATCTCGAAATTATGGAATTTCGACTGCAAATTATATTGATGCGACGATATAGCGTTGCCTGAAGAGTTTCCCGCGTTCGCAATTTGCGAATATGCGAGTAGAATGAAGTGTAGCTCCAAACTTGAATGAGACGGATGACCTTCACCGCGATGATGCCAAAATATGGATTTTGGCTAAACCCAACTTGCGACGATATGGCGTTGCACGAAGAATTTCCCGCGTTCGCAATATGCGAATATGCAGATCACAGCGGCCTTTGTGTTGCAGGATGCAGTTACTCACTTGCTCATAGCACAAGCTTGTATTGTAACGACCATGCCACGTTACGAAAATGGCATGTCATCGAATTCTCACTAAAACACTTGTGGTCATCGCTCAGTTAACTACTACACATACTAACACTGGTTACATTATAAAAAAGCGATGAAGGACCACTTTATGTTTAATAAAACATAAGAAATAATTTTAAATGTAATTTATTGTGCACATAGGTGCAAAAGTAAAGAAGGTTAATGGCGGAAGAACAGTATTGCCAGTATAAAATACTACATTACTACTAACTAATGTTACTATTTAATAATAATATAAACAACTATTATGTTTGTCTCAAACACACGCTATTGTCGGATATTAGCAAAATATACGATCCCCTTGGCTGGATGGCACCTGTAACGGTCAAGGCCAAACTTCTGTTTCAAAAAGTCTGGAATAATACGAGTAACCTACAGTGGGATGACACTATCCCTGAAAACATATCTAAAGAGTGGGAAACAATCCGCAGCGATTTAATAAACATCAAGCACATGGTCATACGTCGATGGATGAACGTTACGTCACAGACTATCGAGTTACACGGATTTTGCGACTCGAGTGAAAAAGCGTACGCTGGAATAGTATATAGCCGTACAAGTAACGAAGATGGGCAATATATTATCACACTACTCGCTGCAAAAACTAAAGTGGCCCCACTGAAGAAGAAAACCACTCTACCGCGCCTAGAACTATGCGGAGCACTTCTTCTCACAAAACTGATAGAGAAAGTGAAAATCGCTCTTCTCCAATATAAGCTAACGATTAACTGCTGGACAGATTCCCAGGTGGTACTGGCGTGGCTGCAAGGCACAAATACTAAATGGGATCGCTATATTACAAATAGAACTGCCCAGATAATAAACGTAGTGCCCGCTTCACAGTGGCGCTATGTAAATACAAAACAAAACCCAGCTGATTGCGCAACGCGCGGGCTTCTACCGTCTCAACTATTGAACTTTACCTTGTGGACAGAAGGTCCTCAATGGCTTAAAACATGGGATGAAAACTTAGAAAACGAAAAAACATTCACAACTGAGAACGAACGAGCTTACGAATGTTTCACCGTAAAATCGCAAAACAATAGCGGAAGTGAAATAATAAAACAGCTGATCGACCGCTGTAGTAGCCTGACGCGCGTCATACGATGCATCGCTTGGGTATTACGTTGCAATAATATACTACGTCATCACATTAAGCCAACTTCAACTAACTTATCATTAAAGGAACTGGATGACGCAACAACGCTTCTAATAAAATCTGTACAGCAAGAATATTTTCATGAAGATATTGAAAATATTAAAAAAACGGGAAGCGTAACTTCTAAGAGCAAGCACTTAAACCTGACGCCGTTCTTAGATAATGAAGGAATTTTGAGAGTCGGTGGACGCTTGGAATTGTCCTCCCTTCCAGATAAAACGAAACACCCAGCAATCTTACCCCATGACGGGCGCTTTACGAGACTTGTAATCGAACATGCACACAAGCAAACATTGCATGGAGGCGCTCGTGTGACACTAGCGCAAATAAGGCAACTCTATTGGATTATTGGCGGAAATAGAGTCACTAAAGCCACTATACGATCATGCGTTAGATACCATCGCTATAAAACAACTAAGAGTGAACAAATTATGGGAAACTTACCAGCTGTACGCGTAGTTCCATCGCGCCCCTTTACTCACACCGGCGTGGATTATACTGGCCACGTAGAGGTGAAGCTGAACCGTGGAAGAGGAGTAAGAACCAACAAAGGATATATAGCCATTTTCATTTGTATGGTGACAAAAGCGGTCCATATAGAGCTCGTGTCCGACCTCAGCTCGCAAGCATTCATAGCGGCCCTTAAACGACTATGTGCTAGAAGAGGCACACCCAAATATTTGTATTCAGATAATGGGACCAACTTCGTCGGGGCAGCAAAAATACTAAATGAAGAATTCCAACACTACCAAACGATGACGTCACCTGTACTTATCAACGCCATAAACGAATTGCGCATTGAATGGCACTTTCTCGCGCCTCGATGGCCGACAGCAGCCGGGATTTGGGAGGCCGCTGTGAAATCGATGAAGTACCACCTACGTCGAGTCATGGGTGACCAGAAGTTGGATTTTGAACAACTATCAACGTTGTTGGCTCAAATAGAAGCCTGCATGAACAGCCGCCCTCTATGCCCGTTAACTGAAGATCCTGAGGATATACGCTGCTTAACTCCTGGTCACTTCCTAACAGGAAGCTCCATGATGTCCCTGCCTCAGGAGAATCTAACTGAACACAACACAGACTTACGTAACAGATGGAAACTCGTAGAACGAATGCACCAACATATATGGAGTCGTTGGTCTAGAGAGTATCTCCATCAGCTGCAGACCAAGAGCAAGTGGCTGCAACCTAAACCTAACTTGGAAAAGGGAGACTTGGTGCTGGTCAAAGAGGACAACATCCCACCAGGAAAATGGGCCATGGGACGTATTTTAGAGCTTCATCCCGGTAACGATGGATTTGTTCGTGTCGTTACATTAAAAACTCAAGGAAGCACATTCAAGCGGCCTGTGACAAAACTGTCACCCCTCCCCAAAAGTGACTACCCAGAACAACCTAAGCAACACAACACCAATGACTCACCGCCGCGTGACGACATGCCGCCGCCGCCGCCGGTAACCCGAACCACTCGCTCAACGTCACTCAGCAGCTACGTCACGATGATGTTGTTTACTTTACTGACTTTAACTACAACTTGCGCGGAGCCAATCTCAAATTACAAACTTACGCCAATAGAAGGCCAGCGACCAATTTATTTTGACAAAATTGGTAACTTACAGATGATGCACGATGAATGGACCTTGCTGATTTATTACAACATATCAACTTATTGGCAAGGGACCACTCAAATAACGAAGTACATATCTGCATTGAGTAATTTGTGTCAACGAATGGATAAACAGCCGTGCGCTCCAGTAGTCGCACAACTCGAACATGAATTGAGACAGCTGGAAGACTACAATACACTTTTGTTGAACCCTCACTTGACCCTCATAGCAAGAACACTTTTTGGGGTGCTCGACGAAGATTTTGCCCTAAAGTACGAAAACGATATTAACATCATACAAACTAACGAGAACTATTTACTGGACCTTATTAAAAATCAAACCAGCATTGTTGAAGCAGAAAATGAGATCATCAAAACCAACGAAAACATGAAACAACAACTTCAATCTATTCATGAGTATCTAGGTCGCACTCAAGAGACATTGGAACGTATAACATATAAAGTCGAGATTATGTCAACGATGAACGACTTTAACGCGGCGTCACTCACTGCGTCATTAATATTGCTCAACTTGAAACGAACGCAAGATATGTTGCTGAGTACTCTGACCAATCTCTACAGGGGACATTTTGATGTTCATCTCTTTACGCCAAAGCAGCTGATACATGAACTCCATATGGTCACCGCTAAGGTAGCAAAAGGTCTATCGCTTCCAGTAGAGGATAACAACATTGAAGAGAACATTAAGGACATCTACGAACTGCTATATGTCAAGGCACGAATAACTTCAACGTACTTACTATTAGAAGTACACATTCCCCTAACAAGCGACGATGAGTACACAATATACCATCCTATTGCTTTACCTATGAACATAGAAAACCAGCAGTTTACATCAGTGGTTCTAGATTCTCCATACATCGCTGTTTACTTGAAGAGTAACACGTACCTAACGCTTGATAACAACGACTTGGATCACTGCTTACAAACAAAAAACGGACGCTATGTTTGCAACACAGTACACCCAATTATGAACCTTAGAAGCAAACAAGCACCATGTGAAGCGCAACTTATAAACCAACAATTTAATTTACGCTGTAATATGAGAATACAACCGTGCGTCGATAGCTGGATAAAGCTAAACACACAAAACAGATGGCTATACATATGTTGCAATACATGTCAAGCAAGAATATTATGTAAGAACAGGATATCACAAATAACAATCACCAAAGTCGGTATTCTGGACTTAGAAGAAGGATGCCTATTACAAAGCGAGGACGCAACGGTATCTGCCTACAACCATTTCGGCAACAAGCTTAACGCGGAGCTCGATATCCCAGAGATAGCTGACATGAGTCTACCATACCACGAAATAGCATCCTACAACTTCAGCAGTATTCAACTTCCTACAACAATAAACACAGAGAGCAAACATAAGGAATTAGATGCTAAACTAAAAGAAATCAAAGACCATGAGAAACTACCGGCTGCCATAAGCACCCACGACATTCATCAATTTTCGGTCTTGTACTTGGTGGTGGGAGGACTTGCGCTGGTAGCCATATATCTTGTAGCGAGACGCTGTAAAGGAAGGTGTAAAACTAGAAACACAACAACAGAGCGGCCCTCAAAACAAAGCGACGGCGAACCACAGGAGAGCATTGAGATGCAATCACGGGAACCTAGCTGCGATGTTTGTCCGCAAAACAAGAAACAACATGGAAGATTTACTTTTCCCCATTGAATTATTTTTATATAAATTTATAGTTTATTTTTTACTTTTATATAACTTTATAGCTTAGCATTTTTAAAACTTTTTATAACTATTTACTTGTCCTTCCTTTTTTTTTCCCTCCCAGCATGTACGAGCTACAAACTGTACATAACTATTTACGCCGATGCGGCGACCTACTTTTGATCGTCGCGCGAATATTGTAAACGTAATTAATTTAGTGTGCAATAAACCTTTTGGATGTCAACACGCATCTTTAATTTATAACGTGCCACTCGAACTTACCTATATACAACTTTAACTAAACTAACTTAACTATTAAAAGGAGTACGGGCTGCAAACTGTAGCTCATACATTCTTTTTTAATGTGTGAATGTGTGAATATTTTATATGGTTACGTCCGTATGAAAGTTGGATTTTAATTGAATTGAAGTTAAACGAGATGTGGACATGTTACCCGCGCAGTGTGTGTGTGTGTGTGTACTGACCGGAAGTGCAGTATGGTGTTGGCCTGCAGCGCCATGAGCGCTTTGTGCACGGCGGTCTGGCGGGCCATGGCGCGCGCGCGCAGCTGCTCCCAGCGCTGGTTGAGCAGGCGCACCTGCAGCCGCACCTCGTGCTCCTCCTCGTGCGCCAGCCCCCCGCCCCCCAGCAGCCGCATGCCCGCCTCCAGCACGCACCCCACGCGCGCCTGCTGCTCCGACAACTCCAGCAGGAACCGCTGCAACAAGCGATATAACCAATACAACAACACATCCCACCATGGTCCAAGAAAACATGGTCTAACCGTTAGACCACGTGACAGATACGAGCCTACGTCATTTTTCGCTGTTTATCCTTGTCTATTAACACGCATTCGACAAGGACGAACAGCGCAAGATGACGTAGATTTTTGTCAGTCACGTGGTCTAGTGGTTAGACCTTGTTTTCTTAGACCATGACATCACACTGTAGCGTGGTGCCTTGCTTGCCACCTCGTTGCCTCGTTCTCATCTCATTTACCATTTCATTTTCGTCACAATTTGAATATTTAATTTTGGAATTCATTTGTCATTCATATGTCATTTTCATTTATTCTTCCTTCACTTTTTTCCAGGCCTCAACGAGTTCAGCAATTTTCTCAAAGTTTTATAAACTAATTATGTGAAGTTTAACTTACTACAATAAACCAGTGAAGACTGTGCTAGTGAAAAATGTAGTTTTACTTTTATTCTTAGTACCGCTCAAGTAGACTTCATTGGCCTCCAACTCCCAAGCTCCTCGTCGTTTCCTTCTTCTATAATCAAGTTTGCAAGTGACGAGGTGATAAGCGGGCCTGGGCCACTGGGCGGTCACTCCATACAGAAAACGCGTTTTGACAAGCTACTTCTTCTTAGTTGATGAGTGAATGTTACCTCGTGAGTGTGGAAGTGTTCCTTGAGCGCGTGCAGTTGTTCGGGCTTGGGGGCGGCGGTGGCGGCGGTGGCGGCGGGGGCGGCGGCGGGCAGGGGGGGCTGCGCGGCGAGGCGCTCCTCGGCCTCCAGCAGCCACGCCAGCACGTCCTCCAGCGCCGCGCCGTACCCGCCCAGCTCCGCGGACGCCGACGTGGCGCCAGACACCGGCCGGCTGTTGCACTCCTACACCATTCACACACACAACTCAATATAACATAGAGTTCAAACAGTTCAAAGAATTTATTTTTTAACTTTTGGATATTATTACATCACTTAGTTAAGTCATTTAAATTATCTTTCCTGGCGAGTTCAAAAATTTGGCTGTCTTCTGTAGAGAAGAGCTCGCCGAAGAAACTCCACAGGCGTTGCATCTTTTAAACATATTTTTACAATAATTATGTATGATAATAATTACTAATAACAATGTTTTGTAAAATACGATTGAAAAAGCCTGTCACCCAAGCAACTATTCCCATGGATGTTTATCCTCTAAGTAATCTGTTATTTTGTAATAGGCTTTCTTAATCAATTTGTCCTTAACAATAATTTTGAATTTCTCTAGTGTTAAATTTTGTATATCAGTTGGGACCCTATTGTAAAAGCGTATACAGTTGCCCTTGAAAGAATGTTTAATTTTTTGCAGTCTACTATAAACAGTCTACTATAACATGTTTTAAGCACGTTTTTGAGGGTAGGTTGTAAGTTTTTTGGCTTTGCTTATTTTATTTGTTACTAGCCTTCGGCCGCCGCTCCGCCCGTGTTGGCAGTTTTTTTCCGTGGGAATGAGGCATTTTCCCGCGGTAAAAGGTAGCCTATGTTACTCAGGGTGAATGTAGCTTTCTAATAGTGAAAGAATTTTTGAAATCGGCACAGAATTGACCTATGCTTGTGTCGAAAAGGTACGACCAATCAAGCTTCACCGGACTTGAGAATCATTACACACACACACAAAATAAAAAGCTTTCCTCTTTATAGATTAGAGTGTATGTGTTTGAGGTCTCGGCTGAAAATCAGCGCTGCTGGCTCACCTCGCTGGTAGCATATGCTCAGACGGGACCTTTTTAGCATAATTTGTAAGTTGTCCATGTCTAAGTGTTTGTGTTACTATTCTTTGTTTTTTTTTATATCTATGTTTGTGTATATTTGCTATGCTAAATAAAGATATTTCTATTCTATTCTAGGTAAGGATTTATGTTTTGTCGGAGCTGAGGTCTTGTCGTAATTCGGTTTTGGATTCTAGTGTAATATATTATATTACTAGCGACCCGCCCCGGCTCCGCACGGGAAAATGGTTATTGTGGGTTATTCTTAAATATATTATGCATGTATTATACATATAAACCTTCCTCTTGAATCCCTCTATCTATTAAAAAAAACCGCATCAAAATCCGTTGCATAATTTTAAAGATTTAAGCGTACAAAGGGAGGGACATAGGGACAGAGAAAGCGACTTTGTTTTATACTATGTAGTGATAAACCTCATTGTTGTTGTCAGAAGGCGTGGCCTCCTCGTCAAGTTGTTCGGCGGGCGATGCGGGCGAGGCGGGCGAGGAGGCGCGAGGCGAGGGGGGCTGCGACGGAGGGCCCTCCCCCGCCGGCGACAGCGCGCGGAACAAACACATCACGTACATCATTATAGACTTCTTGTCCGGCTGCGGCGTGTGGACGTCTGCAACCAATGGGGCGTGTACTCGACCGAAAACATCCTATACATTTACATTATTAGTGCCTCGAGAATCAATTAAAAAATAAACAGTTTCTATTTAGATGGTTCTATAGATGTAAAAATTCCGTAGTCTACCAGTAGTTAACCAAATTTTCGGTCAGTGTTACCACCTTCCAAATGATTAAATCACTAAGTTTGCTGTATGGTCACTAGATAATCGAAATTTCTTTATTGTATGTAGGTACTATGTTATATTATTTTATTTTTAAATTTGAGCTTGCTTACAATATTTCACGAGATTCGGGTGAGAAATGCGTTCCGTAGAGAAGAACAGATGGACAAAAAAAATAGTTTCAAAAAACTAGAAAAACACGCTTAATGAACTAAAGATGAGAAAATAATTTTTGAGCGCAGAAACAAAATTATTAATGGTGCAACCACATCTACCGGCCGACACTGTATCGGATCGAAACAAATTTTATGAATGAGCCGGCCGGTAATGTGGTTACACCATAACAAAAACTATTCAAAAAGGTATTATTTAAAGAAAAGCGTGGTACACAATGATATCAGTTCATTGAGTACCCCACGTTAAGATGAAGTATGACTTGCAAAGTCAAAGGCTCAAAGCACAACATTATTGGCATATTTTCAAGAGCTGTGTTTATGTCTTTGTATATTATGACTGCATAGCACCAGTTTTAAAAATTATTTGGCACTTGTGCCGGTGAATTTGTATATGTAAGCTTACAATAATAACTTAAACTAACTTATCCTACATCACGTCATTATTGCTAGGTCCAGAGACATTGCTTAAGGACTAAAACGTCTCTGTGGTGGTACACATCTCACCTGCGAGTTTTAATTCGCCGCTAACGTCATCTAACGTCAACGCAACGGAACCTTTTATTATATAAGTCGGCAAGTGCGTGGTATTTCACGGTATTTTGTGGTTATTTTTACCTGGCATCAGTCTTTGGGGGAACAGCGTAGAGCCGTAGATACTTCAAAAAACACTAATTTAAACCCTAGCAAACACAAAAAAGACGAATCCAGCAGACCTGTTTATCTCAAAATTTATTCGAATTTTTATTTTAGAATCTTGTAAATGGGCAATGGTGGTCCAAGAACCTCCACTAATAAGACCTATAGGTGCCTATAGGAAATAAGTGCATATTCCGTCTGAAAATCATCTATAAATTATTTGATTGGCTTTTGCTAGGATGATACAACTAGTGTTCACTTTCATTTTCAGAAAGTCTCATTAGCGGAATCTTTTGTACCAAGCTTTATATATTTTCGCCATTGCTTGCCTGTTTATCGTGTGGCTTTCGAGGTTAACCCCGTATAAATGATTCTCGTTTTACTAACATACTTGTGAGTGAACATTCTTAGATTTTCGCGGTTGTTAATTGCACTAACACACATTTTCACGGGTTTTCGGGTTTAAATCGTGGAGAAAACCCGTGAAAATGTGTGATACTTGTGAGTAGCTGCTGCTGAGGAGGTCTGCAATATGTGTGAAGTGCAGGGTTTACCTTCGGGGTCGAGCAGCCTCGGTATTCCCAGATGCTGTTGCGCGAGTGCGAACGCGTGTTCGAGCCGCTGGACGGGCGAGCGCGGCAGCACGGACGTGTAGTCGAACAGCTTCGGGCGCCAGCGGTGGAGGAGGGCGTTCAGCGCGAGCCCGTCCGACCACGACGCGGTGAAGTCACGCACGTCCACGCCGCTGTAGCTCTGACGATCATACGCACAGAACATTTAAAAGAGGTTAGAATGGCGACAATGCGCCGTCCGTATGAAATCCGGTGTCGCCAATTCCACCCCACCTTTCACCTCCACTACATCTGTACTTCAATACAGATGAAGTTTACGCACATATTTGCAATTTCAAATCTAGCCAATCATAGCGCCGCTCAATCACGCGATTTCAAATGGAAACGAAACGCATGCACGCATACCGATGTACATTTTTATAGCTATGTGTGAGTTAGACAGCGCGATCGCGTCTTTGCGTGAAGTATGAGCGTTTGCTCATAGTCTTGGCGCGCCGGCCCCGCCCACAGCGCCTTTCTAAATACGGTTAGCAGCTTGGTTTCAAACTTACTGAGCCTTGGCACAGAAAGGACACTCACCCCCCCGAGCCAAAATGAGTTCCCCGCCCGATATAGCGTGTTTGTGTGTCAAGTTGACCAACTCGCACTAGGCTAACTTGCAGGCACGATACGGCTTGACCCCTCGCTTATGGGTGGGTATATGAGGCCTTTGGGTTCAATTGGACAACTGCCCAGTTCACCCACCTGTGTCAATAGGACAACAGTTTCAATTCTCCTATTTCCCAAAAAGACCAAATTACTAATTGTTCTTGAAAAGAAGCCTATGTCCTTTTCCAAGGTCTGTACTATATCTGTATTAAACATAATATTTTATATATAATAAACAACAGGGAAGTTGGTGAATTGGGAAATATAATGGTGGGTTGGCTATTTGGGAAATTGTATTTTTAAGCAGGGATCGGAACCGGTTTTTCATATACTTGTTAAATCACGCTAGTTCAAACCCTATCCGACTATAGCTCTAACTAAGATCACTAAGGGTAGGTTAGTCCTGGGGGAACATTATGTTCAAAGCAACCGGCAGCCCTGGCCTTCGTCTGCCGCAAATACAATTACCTACTTTAATAATTACAAAACCGATAAAAACCGATATATATCGGTTTTTTTTTCTTTACAAAAAACAGGGTAATCAGAATGATTTTGGTTTGTTTCATTAAGTTTCGTCTATTACCGGTTAATTGGGGAACGGAATTATATCGGTTTTTCGAACGATAATTAACAGGTATTTCAAAACCGGTTTCTATCCCTGTTTTAACCCCCGACGAAAAAAAGGGGTGTTATAAGTTTGACGTGAGTGTCTGTCTGTGTGTGTGTCTATCTGTCTGTCTGTGGCATCATAGCTCCGAAACGATGCGCCGATTTTGATCTAGTTTTTTTTATTTGCGAGGTGTCTCAATCGAGAATGTTCTTAGCTATGCTCCAACAAAATATCTTCAGCCTTGAAGATTATCAGCTCTTTTCTAGTTGTTGAAAGGATCAGGTAACCGTTTTGTGTCGGGGGTTTAATTGAGTGTTATTTATGTATGTAAGTATAGTTACGGTGGTGTGCTGGCGGCACCAGGCGAGCAGCGTGCGCTCCAGCGAGGAGTGCTGCAGCTCGGGGGCCAGCTGGCCCTGCACCTGCCAGTGCACTATCACCGACCACACCAGCCCTGCAACCAACGCAATGCATTGTACTTGCCCAGGGACAGACACACCACTCAGGCACAGAACAAAATAATAGTACTAAGCCGTACAGAAAGGACACTCACCCCCCCGCGCCATAATGTGTTTCCCGCCCGATATAACGCCCCACGCCCCGCACCCCGCAGGCGCCGCGGGACTCCGCCGGTGGTGGAGGGGGTGTTTTACATAGCGCCTAGCGCCATTGACTTGTAGTCGTTATTCAAAAAGAAGTAACTTGCCAAAACGCGTTTTCTGTATAGAGTGACCGCCCAGTGCCTCAGGCTCGTCTCCTTCACGATGCCATGGTCCGAGGCTCTCGCTCCTCGCCTCTAAATGCATTGGAATTACTACTCTGGGGTAGAGCCTTCCGCTGCGCCGTAAATCAGGTGATGGCTGATCCGTCGCGTAGTTTTTGACAAAAGAATAGATTAATAAAAAAAACCGTTAAAAATACTTCTTTTCCAATTTATTAAATGTGGCTCTCCCGGAAGACTCGCTTGTTCTTGTAGCTTCTAAGCCAGGCTTGCCCGGAAACTCATTTAGTTGCCACTCTTTCCATCACATTCTCCCACAACTTATTGACCATGGCGGACTCGCTTGTTCTAGTACCAGGCCTGCCCAGAACACCAGTTTGAGCAGCAAGTGGTATCAAACCGGTTTCATACTACAATATGCCGAAAACTAAATTATAACATGCCTTGTTATTTTATAAAAAGTCAAAATAAGTCGAGCGCCATCAGTAAAAGGCCGCGGCAAATTGTTTACTACTATAAGCCGGGAGCCACAGGCTGTATCTAACTATTTACCGAGTATCAGCTTTGGGTTTCCATCGACGACGTCTGCGGCGGATATGTTGACGAGCCTCACGCCTGCCGCTTCAAGGGCCGCCAGCGCAGTGTTGACGTTGTTCACGTGGTGCACGCGCATGCGCCCTCGCTCGCGCCGGTATTGCTGCGCGGTCAGCACCTCCAGTAGCGACAGCAACACTTCGCCGTCGCGCAGGTCGCGGCACAGCTCTTCTACGCCACCCTTGCCATTCTGATGCACACATTACAGACATTTTTAAAGAGAAAGCCTTTGATTTATAAAATATAATTCTAGTTACAAGTTGAGTTACAACTAGTGTACGAAACCATAAAAGTCGCGCCGCACTTGCGTTGCATTAGAAATGTTTTATAGCAATTTTTTTATTATAAATCCTTAATTTTGACCTAATTAAGACAGTCTTGATGTGGCTGTCGATCCAGCAAAAATCTTCCGTGTATACTGAAATGGTAAATGAGCGAGCAGGCACAAACCCACATACTTGGACAACTTGCTAAATAAACTGGAGTACTAGAAATGTGAGAGTGTCTTTTATTTCATGTGAACTGAAGAGAACAACAGGCATTATCTCCTCAAGTTATCATTAAATTGACGAAAATGACTCTTTACTCACCTTGCTCAGTTGGGAGTTGATCCATTTCGCGAATGTTTTCTTTTGGACGTCCTCTCGTTCGTCTGCAACAGACAGATGGTGTTACAATTAAGACAAGAAAATATAAACGCATTTCAGAGTACCATAGTTCCTAGACGTAAATGTAGGTATACAAAATAAGTTTTTAATGAATGTCTTGACTGAGGATTAAAACAACAAATAAGATGCCTGCCTGGACAGCTCATTCTTTTTGCGTTGTGTGTGTCAGTCAATAGTGTAGTTTAAATTGCGATGTGTGACTGTACACGAAGTAACAGTTCTACTACACCTTTAACGGTCTCTAATTTCCAAAGAAGATCGCAAAATACGCGCTTACCAGAAGCAGGAGCGAGTACACGAGTAGCCGCTTGCGCAGCTGCCAAAAGACCCAACATCTCGAATATCACACTATTATCTAAATAACTTTACACAATACACTCCGTGATAACAATTTACAAAGGCCATGAAAGACTGTTTTACCATAGAGGTAGAAATTTTGTTTTATACACATACAAAGTGATTCATGAGCGTGTAGGTGAAAATCTCAAATACCATGAAACCCTTCTCCAATTTTTATAGAAAATCTAAAATCACGGTGCACAAATATTTTCAAGGATCTAACGACCTTTATTCTGAAAGTTATATCTATCGGGGCGAACCAAAACGCTATTAGTTTGACCGATGATATCAGTTTGTGGGCTACGGGAGGTCACAACTCTTGACGATAACTTATATACGGGTATATTCGAAGGCCGAATGTCTGAGGGCAGCTAAATATCGAGGGGCACGGATATTAATATTACAGTATCAACAGAAAAGGCGTCCTCAAAATGATATAGGACCGTACAAGGAAGGAATGCCGCTCCCGCGAACTATTATGCCAGCGTTTCCGTACGACACGCTTCAATGCTATCGTTTTCTTTATTGTTGCATTGTTTTAAATTTTAGTGTTGCCTATTCGCAAATTCTTCGACGACGTTATCTGCTAAACATTTTTTTTGTTAACAACTGCTCAAATGAGGAATGCTTTGCCGGCGCGGCGTCAGTATTGCCTTATTGTTGTCAACGAAAAACTGCAGGCTTACTACATAGCGGCCCCGTAGCCTAGTTCCTAGTTCGTCGGCCTGCCAAGCATAGGGTCGCGGGTTCGAATCCCGCCCAGGGCAAACATTCGTGTGATGAGCTCTTGTTTGCCCTGTGTCGGGAAGTACTATTATTTTCTTTTGTGCCTGTGTCTGGATGTTGTATATTTATATATGTATGTATATCACACCCATAGTACAGGCTCTGCCTAGTTTGGGGCCAGATAGCCATGTGTGAGCTGTCCACATATTATTATATGTTAGATCATAACGCGCGAGAAACTCGAGAAGCTGTCAAACGCGACAAAATGACAGAACTTCCACTATCACTATTTTACGGATAAACAACCAGTTAAATTTCACGGTGTATTATTTTCTCCTTTATATTTGTGTTATAGCAGCATGGCTCTAATGGCACTGTCGCGTTTGACAGCATTCCGAGCTTCACACGCGTTACGTAGTAAGCCTGCTGTGGTCGGATGACTTCACACTATCCCCCACATTATGTTTTTCTTTGCCATGCTGTGGTGTAGTAAGGTAAGGACAAGGTTCCAGCTTACCATGTGCAACGTGAAAAAAATTGGGGAACGCAACCGCGGGCGGACAGATAGTTTATTTAAATAAATAAAGAGGGAGAGGAATTTTAGTTGTTTATATTTTTGAGATATTAATGTTAAATGGTTCAACTCACAGTCAATATGTTTTTATAATGGATGGTTATATATTTATTTTTAAATTGGGAGTATAGTAATTAACATATCATAAACAAACTACCTATCCATATTCTTAGTTTACTGTTTGCTTTGATGGCCTACTGACGTAAATCAATCTTGCTTGACCTTGTATTACCAACACCGCATTTTCCATTGTCATATTTTAAGGAAAAACACACATCAATTTCGAAACAAACAACAATAAATCAGTGCGTAACCAAAATTGAAAGCCTTTACAGCAGATAGGTAAAATATTTCAAAGGAACATATCCCACCACAATCTATGAATGTACAGAAGCTAGCACATGCAGTTGGACATTCACACTACGAAATTCACCCCTAACACTACGGAATACGGGCGCTCTCAACGTCAATATGTCCAGCTGCATGTGCTGGCTACTGTACTTAAACCATTTATTTCACCAAACTTTACACACATTACTAAATATCATATCTCAACATACTTTGTTACACCACACCCACACCTTATTAGAAGAATCCAAAAAGAAACCTCATCCCTCTGTAAATATAGCCAGTTGTGATGGGTCAGACAATGGGTCATATCAGTTCACTCACACAACACTACATTATGCAATGCAACATTGTTGAAGGTAATAGCAAATAACAATACTACCAGTCAATACACGTAAATCAACCAAATCACTATAAGATCCTTAATTTACTGCATACAGAATATATTACTGTACTATCTAACAATAATAGATAATTTCATATTGTAGCACGGTTAAATTAGACATTAAGTAGTAGTTAAATAACAAAAAAATCCCACAAACCCAGAGTTTGGTGCAAACCTTACGTTCACCATTAGGAATAAAACAAAGAAAGTCCTCATCAATCACATGTGTGTGAAAAAAAGTTATTCGGGTTCAAACAACAAAAGAGGTATACATGGAAAAAAATTCATTAAACAATATTTAATTTTCTGAATTCATCATCCAAAATCATCCCAAATTATAAAACTAACAACAGTAACAAAATCAACTGAAAAATTACTGATATACAATTTATAAACTAATCTATCTGTCTCGCTCTGCATAACAACTTTTTGTATGAAAATAATATGGCAGACATGTGAAGTGACATCATCTTACTTATTGGATCTCTCTTTATAGCCAACCACTTTATGTCAATATAACTCATAAAATAATTTTAATTTTAGGGAAAACTTCATTGGTTTTAGATAAGTGCCGGTCTTGGTTTGAGCAAAGCTGTCACAAAGTGTTTTATAACATCCTATGATGAATAAAGAAATTTGACTTAAAGCATATGGCAGGCAGCATCATTAAGCATTGAGTGAAGGTTAAACACTGGTGTACAAGCAGGGTTCGAACTAATAATTATAATGCATAGTACTGAAAATTTTAATGAGTTAATCACAATATTTCTATTTTTGAAAGTATACACGGAATATTAATTTATTGTACACTAGCTGTCCGCCCGCGGCTATACGCCTGCGTTGCTTCTTTTTCAGTTTTTTTTTCTTACCTTTTAAACCTTCCCTGGACTTTCATGAATATTTCAAGAACAAAATTAGCCAAATCGGTTAAGCCGTTCTCGAGTTTTAAGCAGACTAACGAACATCAATTCATTTTTATTTATACAGATATTCAAGTTATACTTTTAAATTCACTTATTAAACCATGTTCGTAATTGTATTGTTATGTTTTGTTTTTATTTAGGTTATTAGTATTGATTATTTCACAGTAGTCTTATCTTAGGGGCTGGCTGCAAATCTCCTGATTAACTGAGGCTCCTCTCTTTTATTTTTAAGTGTTTTTGTGCTATTAATGTGGTCTTTTCAACTATAAATAAATTATATAACATACTTATTTTTATGATTTGATTACTAATTCCCTAAATAGTACCAATAACTAAAGAAAAACTGATGCTTGTACTAGTATGTTATAAATTATTATGAATATATCGCTTTATATGTTTCTATAATTGCTTGCTTGCATTAAACATGATTTGAATATACATAAATTCTTCTTTGGTAAAAAAAATAAACACAGGCCTACTGCGGGTGTTTGACTCCAATTTGGAGAATGTGTGCACAAGGAGAGATAAGATAACCGGGCGCGGCGCCACGGCTCGACGAGTCCGAATCTAAGCGGCGATGGGGAGAGATCTAAGCGTAAAAGATCTAAGTCCACCTTGGACGCGCAAGCAATGATTTGATTGAGCAGGCGCCGCGCCGGTTGCATCACGAGATCTCGCCTCCGCCTCCGAGCGCACCGGTGGCGGCGCTACTACACATCCCAAGGTCTCGCTTGAGCAACTTATTATCACTGACACAACTTACCCACATAACTCGACTCCATTTTCTCCTAAATTTCCACTCTTCAGGATCTGCTAGAAAATGTTCACGGTCACGACATGGCAGCACACCACTCCCACTCCAAACTTCGACAAAACTTTTGGAGTTCTGAGTAACAAGTGTTTTTGTAAAAGATTCTTCGTACGCTTTCACTTGCGTTTGCGTGGGCCTCACTAGTTCACACAATGACTAGAAAAGTTTATTTAGTAACAAACACTGCTAAAAACATTCAACATCCAAAACTACTGAGTGGTAAATTAATAGCACTTATTAATAAAATAAAGAGAAATCATTTCGATCAAACGAAGCTTCGAATGAGCGAGCGAGCGAGCGAACGAGCAGACATACAACAGCGGATTTTTTTTGAGAGACAATAATGTACGTCCCTATAATTTATGTGGCTACTATACCACATATTATAGGAATAGAAAACGAGCGTTCTTTAACAGTTCCATAGATGGCGCTAGTAAAATAGTAAGAACTGTGAGATTTATTGTAGACTTTTAGACTTTTTTTGTGTCAGATTGTACATGGTTCTGACTGGGATTATTTTTAGGATAATTAGTTGATTAATTTGAATGTTTTTTTTATAATACAATACTACCTACTGTATTTATTACCTCACTTTTTAATAGTGCCATCTGTTGAACGGTTTTGTAAGGATTTTTTTTCTAAATTTCCTACTGGATAACTTCCCATTCTGTGACTATACTAAAATACTTCTGGATAATGGCCGGCCTGTTATATGCTGTACATATTTTTTTAAAGCTTAATATTTTCGAGGCGACTAAAAACTGAAACGGCGACAAACTGTTAGCAATAAAAAAATAATTTGGCAGCATTTAAATTATTTGGCTTTAATTATTATAATTAAGCCTCAATACGGGGCCGTCATAGAAATCTAATAATGGCAGCTACGATAAGGTAGCAAAAATAATAAGCAAGTCAACAGAAAATATATTTTTAAGCCATATTTAAATGCTTATTTGTCTTTTTTTATCTGCCATAATGTTTCTGCTTGAAAATAAATTTAGTTACCAAAACAAATACTCGATGCCAGTTTAAATTTAAAAACTACCTAGCAATTCATTTATTTAGTAGCTAATTTATAATTATGTTGGAATAAAAGAAGTGGTGAGGCACAAAAATATAATGTATTAGATTTTAACAAGCTGAAAGTTTTTGTGTCACAGAAAAAAATAAAAATATCGTAGCAGTTGTTGAATTTACTTAGATAACTTGTTGCATAGGCAATGTCTGGTCGCGAACATACAGCCAGATACATAAGTGAACTAATCAACTCTCTGTACTGTGTACTTGGTGGAACATAGTTTTCTTCTAATGGTTTCACCAACTTTGTTTTGGGATCTAATGGCGTACTAATGCTCTTGCAGTTAGCCATTCCAAATTTGTTTCGTACTTTCTCTATGTACTCAGTTTGGATTTTTGCTTATAACACCATTTTCTTGTTCAATCTTTATGCCCAAGAAAACATCTGCTTTGCCAAGATCTTTCATGTCAAATTTGGTTTGTAACTGTTCTTTGATGAGTTTTTTCTCTTTCTAATCATTCCAAAATATCAAAAGATCATCAACATATACAGCAATAATCATAAAGCTGGACTTCCTTTTTCTAATATAGGGTTCATTCTCCGACCTTTTGAAGTCTAACTCCAACAATGCCTTATTAAGTTTTTCGTACCACGTTCTCGGAGCGTGTTTTAGTCCGTAAAGCGCTTTTGTAAGAAGAATCGAGCAGATACGTGTAAAACTACTTAAAACAATCAGAAACTAACTTTGAAAAGAAATAAAACAACTTTTATTTTGTAGTATTTTAGGTGTAATTTACATTATCCTATAGCGTAGCTACAGCACAACATTACTCGGTCGTGTATTTCATTTCTTATTTTACGTACATATTATCTTCATTTATTTATTTTTTTATTTCTTTTTTAAGTCTTTTTTTATATTGTCTTTATTTTTATGTGTGAGTTTGTTTTTATGTTTTTCTATCATTTTTCTTATTGTTTGTTGTGTTGTATTGTATTGTGTTTTGTCAAAGAAATAATGTCTGTGTCTATATTTCTATGTCAATTAAAATTTGGATTTGTCAAAAAGCAGCTTTCTAAAATCTGTGTGTGATGTAAGTATTACTTTCGATATAATTATGAGTTTGGCGATACAGGTTTTAGTTTCAAATTACCAATAATATGCCAATTCCTCTAGTGTATACTTTTATACTAATGTTATAAAGGAAGAGATGAAACATTTGATTGTTTGTTGTTTGCGTTGAATAGGCTCTGAAACTACTGAACCGATTTTAATGAAACTTGGCACAATGATAGAATAGACCTTGGGAAAGAACATAGGCTACCATTTACCACGGGGGAATTCCTCATTCCTACGGGAAATCTATTGAGGATGTTTGCATATTACCATATACTGGTTTCTCGCAGATTTTCGACAGTTAAATGTAACATAAACTCTTATCATTCATATCATAGCGTTTCATGCTACGAGACGGGCTGTTTAGAAAGAAATAAACGTACCTGCCAACAACGGCAAGACATAATTATTATGTGATATCGATATCTAAGCGTGCAAGCGTGCGTGTTATAGTTATAGTACATTATTTGGTCGTGCATTACAGGGACCAATTTTATGACAGATTATTTTTTCTTGTGTCGCCCGCCATTTGCCCGCCATAAACAAACAAAACTATTTTCTTCTTGTTTGAAAAAATATAAATAATTATCTAAAATAATCATATTATAAACATATTATGTTTGTTTGATCAGTCTCATCTCATCTCACTGAACATTATTTCTTAAAGTTACCTTTACTTTTGCATCTTTCCTCGGATTTAGTTTAAAATTGTATTAAAATAACTACCTACCAAGCGAAAATGCGAAAATAAATATTTTTAATGTTTTGTTTAACTCGGGCAGGGCAGGCCAAATACTTAGTTAGTCGAATCGAAACCAAATAACGCGAAAGTTTTGTGAGGATGAATCACAGGGATGAATGTAGGTACCTAGTATGTGTGTGTGTAGGTATGGATGTGTGGACATCCTATCGGATAGGAATCCTACCTTTAATCCTACTAATATTATAAACTCGAACATAGTAGGTATATATGTATGATCAGATCACAATATGTGGTAACAATATTACGAGTAGGTATATAGCGCGTTTCACATAATTATTTCGCCTGAGACGCATACTATAATGTTTAAAACTAGTAGGTACCTATTATGTTTATGTAATTATTACCTATTTCAAAGTTATATCATGCATAACAAAAATAACAGTCTCGTTTTATTAGAACTATAAATAAAAAAATAAATGTTGGGGACTCTGCTCTCGAAGTTGTAGACGATTACGTCTAATTGGGACGAACATTCCAGCTAGGTAGATCTTACTTCGAGAAGGAGGTCAATCGTCGAATCCAACTTGGATCGCTACATACAAACTTATATACTAATACAAATACTTATGTATTGCAAATGTCAAGAAGGTAACAAAAGTCTGTGAGGATGGATGTATAGATGTTCGTTACTCTTTCACGCAAAAACTACTGCATGGATTTGAATAAACTTTATAATTATAAAGCGTATTCACCAGAATAACACTTTTACTATGTTTTCTACCGTGGGAAAATACTTCAATCCCACGGGAAAAACCTAAACGCGGGCGGAGCCCCGGGGCGGAAAAGTGAACAAAATGGATACTGACTGCTCTAGTTTCTTCCAGGCCTTCGACACTAATAATAGAATAAGACCAGAATAATTTAATAATAAATAGGTATGTAGGTATGCCCCGTTACTTAGTATTATGCCGCCGCCGCCGCTATACGTAATTTGTGGTATTATTCATTCTGTGGCCCCGTGTAGTTATAGCACGTTATAGTCAGTTCAGTAGAGTACATTACAGCTAGGTCTTTGCAGACATCTTTTGCACACCTTTACTTTTAGACGCTAAGAGAAGGGTATAAGTTAGGTACAGGGTACAGCAGCCACCGCATGCGTCTGGACAGAGGGCCCGTTTCCGTAGCGGTCGGGGTGGGGTGAATTTTGTAGAGCCGCATGTGCTGGCTTCTGTACATAGGTAGGTCCACTACTGCAGGTCCTGTGTGTGTTATTTATACAACAATTTGTATAAATTTTCCTGAAGATATTAAAATATGAACAAAAAATAAGTCTGTGGCAGCCGGCATGTTAAGGCCGGATTTTTGCGAAACATTGGTGTTCGTTCACACATTCATTATATTTTAGTAAGTAATAGAACGAGTTAAAGCAGTCGCTGTGGCCGAAATCGGTCAACAAGGAAAGGAGGCAAGGAGAATGATTATGTTCTGCAGTAAGATTCAGCTATATGATGTTTACTTTTTTTCCATTATACATTGTTGGCGCTCCGTGCAACCTGGCCCTGTCTATGATCGCTCCTCAAGCTCTACCTAAGTACCCTCTAGGGCCTATTAGGGGCGAAGGGCGGGCACTGGGAGTAAGTTTAGTAGGTACTATCGTATTTGGGTTAGAGGCAACGGCGGCGGCGCGTGGTGAGTCGTGACACCGTACCACGTCGCGCCGGCACCGAACCGAACGCTCGTCTGACATCGAACTCACAACAGCTGTAACCAACAACACCAAAAACACGACACACCCACCCGACTGGCGCGGTGCTAGCATTCCTTCACACGCGGAAAATTTGCAGTATTGTGACTATTAGATGCAGTGAAGCAGAGAATTGTAGTTCAAGCTATGTACGAAAAACTAAAGTCTTGATTGAGTTGAATAAACGATGAGCGGTACTAGGTCAGACGCGTCGACATCAACCGAGGACATTGTGAAGGTAGGTAAGCAGACAGTCTTTCAACTTTTCCCTCTAATGTGATGATATGATATCAATATCTCGATTGAATGAGTCAGACAACGAGGGGATACGTAGCATAATGCCCTTAAATATAAAACAGCCCAGACCTTCTTCATTTTCCTTTAGCTAGTTAGTATCAGACCTAATGTCAAAACACTTCTTGCAATGGAACATACGCTGTTGTTTTTGGTAGATTAGAGTCACAGTAGAGTTGATGATCTAACGAGGGTCACGGAATTGGATCGGATGGAAGCAGCGCACAATAATTGATTGTAATACAATATTTTCTTAGGGGACACCCTTGTCACAGAGTCTTTGCCTAGTTTGGGTGTCTTTCGGATGAACTGATGAAGAATGATGAATGAATGATGTTGATGTACCAATCTGGACCGCCCATCAATAACATCGTGTAATGAGCTGATGAAATCCTTTACGTTCCAGGGTCGACCGCTCTGCCTATTCTACTTTGCTCACCCTTTCGGCGTGTTATCGTGTGAGCCGCCGACAGTCATTGCGCCCGCGCCGCCGCCGGAGCCCCGTCCAGATCCCCCACCGCCCTCCGCTGACACTATGTCTCGCCGCTCGCCAACATGGCCGGCCGGCGCTTGCACACGAAAGTTACCACCCTACACGAGGACACTTCCGCCTCTGAAACTACCCACACCGAGAGACTCCTCGAGCCTCGACGGATCAGATGACGTCTGGTCGAGGAGTGCGTTCCTCCCGCCGGAAAGGATGTCGCTACCGCCTATCGAGCTTCCAGCGCTGATGCCGGTGGAAGGACGCGAGAAACGTGTGCGGAAACTCGGCCCGGTCGGAGTGCGGAAACCCGCGGCGAGGTCGAGAGGCGCTGCCCTGGCCAGGCTGCTGAGACGAGCTGTTGCTACAGGTGCGTTGACCACTTGTATTGGCATTATCTCATGGCAGCTGGAAACCTCTTACTTGAAGATGGCGGCCAGACATGGTCTGTTAAATAGTTTGTAGGCAAAGAGAGTTCTCCATCTCCTTATCTGACTACACTATGCTGCGCTGTGATACTACTTGAGTACAGTATTTAAGTAGGTGTTGTACCAGCTATCTATGGAATTCGCAAACACTCATTCTTATGTTATAGATAGGTGATAATTATAATTTGCTCAGTGATAGCTACCTACTTAACAGACTTGAGAGGTAAAAACTATGATGTGTGGAAACTCTTTCACAAAATTTATTTAAGTGTCATTTTATGTCTATTTTGCAAGTTTACAAGCAAGATAAACAAACAGAAAATCCGTTAAATTGTTCACGAATACCTATAAATTTACTTAATTAATACTTAGAGTACAAATACCCACCTATGATCATGATCAATTCTTAGCGGTGTTTTTTTTTTGAGTCAGTGTATTGCGCGCGTATTAGACTACAAAACAATAAAATGGGGTTTAAATGGCCGCGCTTGCAACTATGCTGCGCGGTGATACCGCTGCGCTCCGGCTGCGCATACGGCGCTGCGCTTGGCGGCGCATGGGCCTGCGCGCACCTGGCCGTATATTGCGCGCCAACCACTGTCATTGGCCAAGCGTTCGGTGCGAGTTACTTGTTACTGCGGCGTGCCCACGGAGCAATAGGCATATGGCTGGTAGCTGCCCACGCGCTGCTCGCCGCGGCGGCCCTACACTCCAACCGCAACATGGGCGAGCTATACGTGCGAGTGTCGCCGCTGCTGTGCGCTGCTGCCCTCCTGCTGCTGCTGACTGCAGCAATCATCGCCTCCGCTGAACAACGCGCTCTCCACGCAGTAATAAACGTATTAATTGCTGTTATCCTCGCTCCTTTATCGTTGTATCTCACTACGATCGTTGATAACTTTTCCGCAACTATTCGGGCTTGATTTATTTTTATTTGATAAGTACCTACGTAATAAATTTAAATGTTTATGAATTGGGTTTTGTTCTTCGTAATATATACTTTCAGCTGAAATGGTGAATATACGATCGTGGTAGTTGATAGCACAGTTAAACGCAGCTGTGTCATCTCATCTCATCATCCAGTCGTAAAGCTTGCAGATTGCTGCTGCTTTGAACAAAGACCCCCCGAACAAAATAACAACAGCTTTTGCACTGCAAGAACAAAGGCCTTTACCTTGATTTTGAGATGTTCTTTTGATTTTCCGGTTACATCGTATTTCAACATAATTCATCATCATCAAGCGTGACAAGTTCGGTATCCTATTTATCATCTTATCATACAGCACGTATTGAATAGAACACAGAGCACCAAAATGTAGCCACCGCAGTTAGCCACTCAACAAACCGGGTAAAGGCCGATCAGAGCAATGCGCGGTATTGAACGAAAACGTCACTCACAGGTCGAGCTGGTAGTCTGGTAGTAAGCCCACCTGTACACTGCGGCTATCCACTACCGCTGACCGCAGTGGGAGGGCGGCGGCGGCAGTCAGAAACCGCCCGCCGTGTTACTAACTAGCTAGTGGTCAGTGCTTCAGTGCTTCAGTGCTTCCCGCCCGCCGTTGCGACCGCTCGCGTCCTCATCATTTCACATAGCCAAAAGCCGCATTGTGGATTATCACAAAAAGAAGAAAATTTAAGACCGAATATTGCGCGTATTCTCATTCGTTTTATAAAATAATTTGGATTATATAACGTAATGAGACCGCTTCATGTAAGCGCTACTCTACTTTCGCTACGGCCCTACGGCACAATAAATTGGTAGCGGTCGTCGTCGTAGCGGTCGTAGCAGCCCGTAGCAGTGTAGACGCGGTCCGCCGGCAGATGTCGTGCTTACAGCGCGTCTGAAATAGGTAAACATTTCAATTTAGATAATAATCTGTTATAAAAAGAATGATAATGAGTAAGTATCTCTTTTCCTACATAAATGCTACGAGTTCATGTCAGGTAAAACATAGTTAATTTAGCATCTTATACGATACATTATGTTCAGTATTTGTTTAACTCTTTGCGCGACTAATGTCCAAACATGAAAAATGCTTACACTAAAAGTTTAAAATAAAATGAAAAAATAGCAGAAAGCGTAGTTTAATATGGCTATTAATATTCCTTATTTATACGAGTATAAATAGTAACATCATATAAACATATGCACGCATTGGCGAGCATACATATGCACGAGCAGGCATTGTTATTCAAGGATCTTATCTTATAAATACATACATTCATACATACCTACTATCCTTGAGTATATTTTTAACCCCCGACGAAAAAGAGGGGTGTTATAGTTATAAGTTTGACGTGTAAGTAGTCTGTCTGTCTGTCTGTGGCATCGTAGCTCCTAAACGGATGGGCCGATTTTGATCTAGTTATTTTTGTTTGCAAGGTGTCACAATCGAGAGTGTTCTTAGCTATGATCCAAGAAAATATCTTCAGCCATTTGAAGATTATCAGCTCTTTTCTAGTTGTTGAAAGGATCAAGCAACGTTTTTATGTCGGGGGTTATAATTTTTTTTAATTTAGTGTTATTAATACTAATGTATTTCTACATCTCTAACATTACATATTAATTTATTGTCATTGTGTTTGCCGTCGTCGTGATCTTTCATTGGTTTCCATTTACTTAGTAAATAGTAATAGTAGTCATTTCAGTGAATAGCAAACAAACGAACATCAATAAAAGTCTAGATTTATTTAAAAAACTTAACTTGGCTTTATTGTTGGTATGCTTGCGAGCTGACTCAAGCGAATTTAAAAGCGCTATTTACTCGTATGATATTTTAATGTCACATCACATCGCATGCTACTCGTAGTCAATCAAGGCATAAAATAAGTAAGTAATAGCGCTAGCCTACAGGGTGTTGTGTAATTCTATTGATCGTACATATTAGGTAAGTGGTCTGATTTTTGTTGGTGTGGCGTGATGGGGCTGGGGCTGAGGTACCTATACCATACTCCATAGAAATTTATTTTTGTTAAGTCTTAGTCTATAGTAGTTGTAAATTATGGTAAAGAGACGACCAACTATGGTCTCCGACTACCTCAGGCATTAAGCGATTGTTCACACATTTTTCTTTTGACCAAGGAAGATGTTTGGGTGTTTGGGTCCCATTGTAGACCGGGCATGAGGTTTCCCGTTTCACACGTGACGTGACGACATACCTTCTTATACTCTCATCCTATTGGAGGAAATTTCAGTACTTATTGCAGGTTTCGCTTCACGACGATTAAATACAGGGATATTATAATCTCTAGTGACAGGGTTTTGTAGTGTTCTGAGTGCCAAGTGCGAGTTTTTTACTCACGAAACGCGCTCGATAACTACAACGTAAACGAGCATTTAGTATGGAGAAATTTTAGTTCAGCGAACTGTCCGCAGATGGCGTAGTTTCAATTCCATACAAAATCGCGTTTACGCTCTCGCTATCGAGCGCGTTTACTTTGGTTGCAAAACTCGCACTCGGCACTCAGGTCTCCTTACGAGGTATTCCTTCACAGTGTTGTATAAGTTAGCGTCGCTTGCTATTCGCATATTGAACCCCTGAGAAAGGGCGCGATCGGCGGCGGCGGCGGCGGCATGGCGTGACCGCCGCGTGGTGGTCGTCGTCCGTTACGCCGCGTTATCGATCCCCATTTGCATAACCTAGTCCCGTAACACAAATTTCTTGGTACCTATAGACCGGTGGTTCCCAACCTTTCATAGATCAGGAAAAAGGAACCACTTAGACTTCCTTCATTTGTTCCATGATAAAATAATTTGTTGATGTGTAAGTGGACGCTTTTAGTGAAGCTAGAAGTCTAATTACCTACTCTCGTCGCAAAATATTAACGGCATCTAAAAACAAAGAACATTTTGATTTAGTTAGATAGAACTGAATTGGCAAAAATTGAGAAACCTTTTTATTGAAGTCGGTGTCAAAACCGTTTGTAAAATTGAAAATAATGTAATGACTAATGAACAACAACCGAGACATGGCATGGCATCTCATACCTTCTAAAGCACAGAAGAGCTTGGTTGCCGATTTGTTGTAGCTCTTTCTCTCGTCATAAATTGAGAACCACCGTTCACCACCCTACCTAACTTTACCGCTTTTCCTCATCGTCGTTCGGATTTTACGCGACTCCTTTTGTTTACTTTGCTAGTAAACAAGAGTAGATATCTAGACATTTTGGTAACACTAAGTACCCTGCACCAGCAGCGTTGCCCGACCGACGATCCGATTTCGGCGGGACGTCCCGATTTTTATATGAATTAAAATTTTCTTTAGTCTGAGGTTAAAATGTCTCGCACGGGATACGCTCTGTCCCGCTTTTCGGGGAAAACTTGACCTAAAGATAACGATATCTGATATTGATTACGTTTTCTATGGCTATTTTTGCTATTTATTATCATGTAAACGTAATTTAACACTCAGGTAAAACATATTAATAATTTTGTATTTAACATACCTACTATTTTTACTGTCCCGCTTTCCATGAAAGATTCTCGCTTTTTTCACTAAAAATGGTTCAATATCCCGACTTGACGATAAAAAATCTAGCAACGCTGCTGACCTGCCACTCTCTTATTGTTTTATTTATTTATTTTGTTTCTAAAGTCCATAATATCATCTACAGGCATAGGCTATTCAATCAATGGTACAAAATACTGCTTGATTAATCAAGGAATTTGCCTCGAAGGGGAGCGTTGCTTTCCAATTCTCTAATCTTTTTAGTCGAATTGGGGACAGTAGTTGTCGTTGGTTTTTTATATGAGCGTTATGCGACTGTCGTCGCCAC